>JAHWFP010238945.1:16784-29815 GCA_023313725.1 Lithobius niger | reverse complement strand
AGTTGAAGAACGGAGGACACAATTCGTGGTAGGCTACGTGTAGAAGACATCATAACCAATGCTCTAATTACGGTCTTATTAAATGAATAATAAAAGTTGAGCGACATAGGTTTCAGTAATACAAATCTACTAAATAAGTCTAAACATTCAGACATGCAATACGACCACGGTCGAATGTTTTGCTGTGTTGATATCACTCCTTTGAACGGCCGAATCATTCGGAACTTTGCGGTCCCTTTTACCAGTTTTGGTTTTTGATATAACTATATTCTGAACCGCGTTGTTTTGTCCTTTTTAGCTTGGTTTTACCGAAATGAGTGCTGATTTCAGTTTTGTCGTTTTCTGGCAACCACATGCCAACTATATATTCGGCCGGGCTAATTTTCGGCTATGTCGATCAAAATGTATCAAAATGTAAAAGATAAGTATAGTTTCGCAGACGACAATGACGAAAGCAAAGGGTTTTTTGTGGCGGAAGGACTAGATATTATTTCTAGGTTACTCACAAATAAAAAAAAAAAAAGGCATCTCTTAAGTGAAAAATTTTAACCCTCGTATCAAGAAATTTAAAATGTGCCAAATATATTTAAAGTATTTTTTTAAAAATAAAAATCTAACCCAAAACAAAAGTTATGAAGGATTCACGCGAAGCTATTCAGATGTATGAAATCGTGATATCAAACACCAAGCTCTTTCACTAAGTCAATCCCGCTAAGTAACAATTTGACGGTTAAAAGGACATTCCTCCCAGCACCATTTTTCTCGATCCTCCACATCAAGTATACGGCCCCAAAGGTCTATTTACTTCCCGTTAGTCAATCCATTGCTAAACATCCGTTTTAAAATGTGGTGTCTAGGAGATTTTTCTCTTGAATTCTGGGAACTAATATAATAGCAGCTTGCTAATATTTACCTTTCAATAACCATGACGGTTCATCTGTGTGTTTGCATGTACTAATTTTTAATCGTTTCTAACGATTTTCCAAACAAGTAGCCTAAGTCAATGTTAAGTTCGCATGTATAAGACTATAACTTTGTTATCCAGTTATTTCAAACGTATATCAGTGGGGCCGCGTACCTAATATGTCAAAGAGCTAGGATAATTTAAGCAATAACGCTATATAGGTCCCAGTCGTTGGTCGGTTGGTGGGACGGTTGGTGGACGGTGGGACATTGGTAGGACGGTGGGTGACGTCAGAACTCAACGTGTTTGCTGCACCGCCAATTATCGACTCTTTCTAGTGGAGGATTTCCACGACGAATTCGACCCATCATCGAACTTAGAACTGGAAATGTGGCATAGAATCTGTATGCAAAACTTGACAGAAATCAGATAATTCGTTCACACAGATAATAGCGTGAACACACAGACTGACAGATAGACAAACCGTTCACATACGAGTCTTATCGATTCTAATAAGTAGTGCGTCCATTGTATCGGCAATGTTCGTGTTGCCGATTATATGTGGTAGTTAGTTTGCATTGTTACTTGTTAACTAATAAAGACTGATAATTATTTCATCACAGATGGCGTTTTCCTAACATACATGAAAATAGCATTACAAATGACTGTAATCTTTTTGTTAATACCTCCCCAAACGTCAAACCATAAAAGGTATATATTGGGGTTAAAAATGTCTTTGAACACCAAATTTCATTCGTAACTGTCACAGTAATTATTTTTTTATGAGCGGAATTACTCCGTAGCCAGTACACATAGTAATAGTAGTCAGCTGAAAACAATGATTTTCACACGCTTTTATCGCATTGAAAGATTTTATGCTCTAAATTCAAATACAACTTAGCCTATTGCTTGTCATGGCATAAAGACTGCCCATTTTCAACAATTTTCAAGCTGAATCGCCACATAGGCCTTTATCCTCGCCATCGTGAAAAACGCTTAGCTCTGGTTCCGTTAAAGTTCGAAAAGCTAGTAGCGGCCATGCCACAATGCCGTAATTGAACTGAATTGAATATTTATTGACTTAAAGGCCTCCAAGGCGTACGCTAACACTACATACGGTTTACAAAACTAACATGGAAACCATCACCGACTGTGATGACTTTCTTACAGTCAGGTCTGACAGTTGAACTTGGCGGCCGAACCACTAGCATGGTCCTTGATACGCACCAATAAAACTAATCATTCAGAACCCCTTAACTCTAGAATGGCACAACCCGTTGAAATGACAATTTTAAAAATGGCACATCAGGGAAATTGTGTCTTTAAAATGAGCTAGTCTAGGATAAATGGTTTAGTAGTATATGGTCTACAAACGAGTCCAAAGAACAAGCCCAAGCCATGAAAGAGAATCACGATTCCATATCCGGTCCAGATCTCTGTGACAATCGGAATGTTAATAAATGCTGGTACACGCGTTGACCAAGTCCATTAAAGCTATACCGAATTTGAGTGGAAAATTCTGAAAAATGGCGGAGATATTCAGCATCGAAATTTTTACATTAAGTGGAAGACCTAGGTTAAACCTTACAGTTTACAGGCATACGCAAACATGCACTGAAAACAAATATTTCAACAAACCACATTCAGTGCAGCAGCCACCAAAACACCTGATATCTAAACCAAAAATTAATAAATTGTAAACAAAAAACCAAACAAGTTTCAGCCATTGAAAGTTTGTGATATCGGAAATAAGCAAAATTTACCCCCATGGATCAAACATGAAACACAACATGGCGCTCTGTAATCCTTTCGTTTGAAAGACCCCAAAACCCACATCCAATGCTCACAA
Source organism: Lithobius niger (assembly GCA_023313725.1). Lineage (NCBI taxonomy): Eukaryota > Metazoa > Arthropoda > Chilopoda > Lithobiomorpha > Lithobiidae > Lithobius > Lithobius niger. Next base: position 27,062 of record JAHWFP010238945.1, on the reverse strand, counting down.
GCAATAAGAAGCGAAATAACACAAAATTAACGTAGAAGCATTCAGTCAGTCTATTCACGGCTAATGAAAACTATTTACAAACTGCTGAAAATTAGTAAAAAAAATGAGAAGGTCCTTTACATCACATACTTTACTAACAATGGTGGAAACTTGGCAGGTTTTTTGTTTACAATTAGTGGTTTTGGGTTTAGATAATGAACAAAATTAGAGTTAACTGTAGTGGGGAAATACGATATAGTGGAACGGGCGGAGGAACGAAAACCATGACGTCATAGCTTGACCACTGTGACGTCATAGCCTCAACCCTGTGATGCCATAGCTCCGCCCCCTGTGACGCCGATCTAGAAGAGCGTATGTCGTTGATGTGTACGAGGGGGTTTTTCGACCCTCCCACCGACTCGAACCTTTGGACGATGAGCTCCCCCACATAGCACTGATCAGCTTTTTTACAATTTTTACTACCAAGAGTTTCTTTAGAGGGAAAATTATGCGCTTTCAGCATTTTTATTACTGCTAAGAGGGTCATCAGAAGGAAAATTACGCACTTTCGGCGTTGTTTAATGCCAAGTGTGTCTTTAGAGGGAAAATTATGCACTTTCAGCATTTTTTACTGCCAAGAGTGTCTTTAGAGGGAAAATTACGGTTTTTAAGTATTTTTTGCTGCTAAGAGTGTCTTTAGAATGAAAATTGTCCACTTTCAGTACTATTTTACTGCTAAGATTGTCTTTAGAGGGAAAACTATGCACTTTCATCCATCTGTAGAGGGGTGTAACAATCTAATTATGGGCTCATTGTGCGCTATAAAAATCTTCTCGATGGATCTAGTGATACTTTTTAACGGTTCAATGATGGCTTTATACAATTTTTGTGGAGATTCGCCTTCAGATTGATTATTGCTTTTCACTGACGCAAACATTTTTGTTAGTTTGTTTTTAAGATCATAACGCGTACATTTATTCTTCATTTTTATCCTACGTTAGTAACCTGGGTTCCTTTTTTTTTTTTAACACATTCAAAGGGAAGGGCACTCGTTTTCATGCGGGAAGCTGGTTTCAGCACGCGGCAAGCGGGTTTTAGCGTGTGAAGTGGGAAGCGGGTTTCAGCGTGCGAGAAGCGTACATCATTAGATGGTTACACCCCCAGACAGATAAAGGAAATTGCACAGTTTTCCCTCTAAAGACACTCTTGACAATAAAAATTGTGCCCCCATACGGATGGATAAAATCCGGCGCGTAGGAAGTGGAAAGCGGGATTCATCGTGTGGGAAGTGGGTTAATGCGCGCTTAATTAGGCAGTTGCAATCCCCACAGAGATAGATGCAAGTGCATAATTTTCCCTCTAAAGGCGCTCTAGCAGTAAAAAAGTGCTGAAAGTGCACAGTTTTCCTTCGAAAGACACTCTGAGCAGTAAAAAAGTGATGAAAGTGCATGATTTTCCCTTAAAGGACACTCTTGACAGTAAAAAAGCGCTGAAAGTGCATAATTTTCCTTCTAAAGACCCTCTTAGAAGTAAAAGAATGCTGAAAGTGCGTAATTTTCCCTCTAAAGAAACTCTTGGCAATAACAATTGTAAAGAAGCTGATCAGGGCTATGTGGGGGTGTTCATCGTCCAAAAGTTCGAGTCAGGGGGGAGGATCGACAAAATACGCTCTCCCACCCTCGTCCAGGTCGACTTCACAGGGGGGGGGATATGACGCAATAGGGGGGCGGGGTTATGACGTCACAAAAGCGGAGCAATGAAGCCATGGTGGGGGGCGGAGCTATGACGTCAGTGGCCAAGCAATGACGTCATGGTTTTCGTTCCTCCGTCCGTTCCTCTATCGTGTTTCCCACTACTGTTAACTCTTCTCGATTTCTCCATTCATCAAAACTTTCAGCTCATGTTGCCCTTAAAGGCCGAGAGATGGTGTTGGTTTTTTCCTGCGCAGGCGTCTCATTTAATATCCAAAATGCAAAAATGTACAACTTTAATAATATGTGTGCTTTTTGTCTATTTAACGTTCGTCTGTTTAGTGGTAATAATACATTTCAAAGGGCAGAAACGAAGATAATTCCATCCTCGTATGTTCTTTTTTAACATACCAGATAGTTAATTTTAAAATTTGTGCATTCTAAGGCTCAGTCGTCCCATAAACTATGGCTGTTTCGTGCAGTCTAATGTTTATGTGTTAGTTGGAGAATGGAATAATAATAATAATAATAAGGTTTCCCACTACTAAGTGGAGCGGACGTTGGAAGGGCGGTGAGTTACTCACTCCAATCCGAAAGAATTCTGCATGGTAATTTATAATTAATACTGCCGCCTCAAGAACCTGGATAGCGGCAATTTATCTAAAATTCTTCTGAACATATTTACAGAGGTCGCCGAGACTGCTTCCTGAGTCAGGGAGTTCCAAACAGGAACCACCCTCACAGAAAAAAAATGCCGACGACACTCCAGTCTCGAGGGCTGAACTAAAAGCTTCAAAGAGTGGCCTCTAGTGGAGTGAACAGGGCTCAGGTCGAAGAAAGGCAGGTCCACAGATAAGAAACCTCGCAAAATCCTAAAGGTAAGCACAAGATCGAATTTCAGTCTGCGAAGTTCCAGCGGTTCTAATTTTAGCCTTTCCGGGCGTTCTCCGGCCGGAATTTCCTTGAAACCAGGCAAACTCTTTGTGAATCGTCGTTGGACTAACTCAACCATATCAATATCTTTAAGCAAGGAAGGCGACCACACGGGGGTGGCATACTCCAGTAATGGGCGCACAAAGACTTTAAATGCCCAGACCCGGATATGTATACTGCCTGAATTAAAACATCGATTCACAATTGCAAGCCGACGGAAAGCCAAAGCAGTAATCTTACTACAGTGCAAGGAAGGTTTAAGATTCGACGTAAACCACACCCCAAGGTCCCGAACCTCGTCCACATCAGGCATCGGGGTGTTGTTCAGCCTGTATGTGTGGCTCAGATTTAAGCATCCTATATGGAATGTGACGCATTTTGGAACAGAGAGTGGCAGCTGCCAAGTTTTTGACCAGTCTGAAACATTTACAATCTCAGTTGTGAGAGCGATAGTATTTTGCACAGAAATGATCTCAGTTCCAAGTTTTAGATCATCAGCAAATTTCAAATCATTTATACCTGAGCTGGTACAAGATAGGTCGTTTATATAAATTATGAACAGCAACGGGCCCAGTACAGAGCCCTGAGGGACCCGCTCACAATATTGGAAACTGAAGATAGAACTTCCCCCACTCGTACCCTCTGGGTGCGCCCCTCAAGGAAGGCTATGATCCAGTGCAAAATTTGGCCACCGAAGCCCATAACCTGTAGTTTGAAAATCAGTTTCCGATGAACTACAGATTCGAAGGCCTTATGAAAGTCAAAGTAGATGGCGCCAGATGATGCCCCCAAATCCTGAGCATTTGTCCACATATCAAGTGCAACTAGAAGTTGATAGGTCGCAGAACGGCCTGGCATAAAACCAAACTGGTCCTGGTGAATAAGTGAACCTTTTTCTAAGTAGTTCATCATATGATTTCTAATGATAGATTCCATTAGTTTGCACGGTATAGCTGTCAAGGCAATCGGACGGTAGTTTCTTGGATCCGATGTATTCCCCTTTTTAAACACTGGAACAACATGTGCAGACCGCCAAATACTGGGCTCCCTTCCCGAAAGATAGGAGAGCTCAAAAATTTTTGCTAACGGGTAACTTAGTTCGTTTATCAGCTGCTTATAAAAAAAAGCTGAGAATCCTTTTGGATCCAGGGCATGGCTCGGCTTAAGTTTGGAGATAGTGCAACGAACAATAGAAGGCAAGAATAACACATGGTCACAAAACTCATCCACCCGTTGAATTTGGGCTAGTGGCTGGAGTACAGAGTCATCGTCAATAACACCATTAGCTGCAAAAATCTCATTTAGGGCCTCCGCCTTTTCTTGGTTATCAGTAATGAACTTGTCACCTAATCGAAATGGGGGCAGGGTACGAGAAGTTCCAGTTTTTTGCCGATAAAAACGGAAAAGGGGCCGAGGAACTTCCCTCCCTGATAATTGCAGCCTGACATGAATCATGCCAAGTCTCAACCGAGGCAGAATACTATTTACGGCACTCATTATAGCAATTCAGTTTTTCTTCAGATGGTGCATTTTTGTGTTTTTTCCAAAGTCTTAATTTAGTACGGCCAAGCTTGACAATGTTGTGAGGGACATGCTGTTTCTTAGAGTGGCCCCCCTCGATCAGCAATCCTACAAGAGTTAACCCGATCATGGAGTAGGCCAAGAAAACAGTCCCAGGCAAGTTCAACTGTTGGGCATTTCATAAAGATTGAAGTATTCCAGTCGAAATCTGCCAAAGATGCCCTTAGTCTATCAAAATCTATTTTCCTGGTGACATCGCCAACAGGGTGGGATTCAGAAAAGGTGCAGTGTACATGAAAAGACACCATACTGTGATCGCTATTACCCAGGTCGTCTTCCACCGACACATCAAAAATCAACCGATCATCCTGGGAGAAGATCAGGTCAAGAATATTGTCCCCACGGGTAGGTTCGGAGACAAGCTGGTGCAGACCAAGTGGTGCTATGAGCTCCAAAAAAGCCCGATGATGTCTATTGTTGGTAGTAACATGTTCCCAATCCACAGTCGACAGATTAAAGTCACCTAGTATGATATTTGAGAAAGTTGACCTAACGGCCCTATTAATAAACAAACCCAAACCCGTTCGTCAAAACGTCTGGCAAGTAGCATAACACAAAATTAAGTTTCTGGGCTGGCATTAAAATAGATATAGCCTCTGCATCCTCAGCCACCAGGCCACAGACAACCTCCAACCCCCAGCTTGTACAAAACCAGTAAACCCCCAACACGAGAGCCTCGATCCCGTCTTATTACACCATACTGGAGACCTCCCACCACCATAGCATCCGTGAGCCCATCGTGGAGCCATGTCTCAACAACAAAAATGAGATCAAAAAATTCCCCCACCAAAATAGCCCTGAAGCACCCCATATTTCTAACTAGGCTCCTAGCATTTAAAGAGATACATTTCAGATCACCAGACAACATGGGTGGCACTTTAAGAATTGCCTGTGAGATGGGATTATTCCCTGTTAGTGAATCATGTTTTCCAAAGGAGAGTGCAGAAAATTCAGTTCACGCTGTAACCTGTTCTTTCCTCTACTGGTCAAGTGTAACCCGTCCCTAGCCAAATGAGTATGGTCAGCACAAATATCACTGTCAATGGAAACAAAATTAAATTGTTTGTTCACACAGAGTTTTCTCAAAAGTACATTTGTGTGAGCAACACCTCTATCAATCTCGTTGTTCTTCATGCCCAACCGAGGAAAAAGACCGATCAAAGAGATCTTGGCAGTCGGCCTTAAGCCCTAACCAGACTGGCTGCTCGCGGCTGCACGGAGTCGCAGTATGGTGTAAAAAAGACTTCAATATTGGTCCTTAACGCAACACCAACCATACGACTGCGGCAATTTTGAACTTGTAGGTACGTAGTCGCGCATTGCTTTGCACGAAATTTTCTTCTGTCTGGAGAGGCCTTTACAGTTCGAATGGAGTTGGCTACGTTTGCGAGATGCAGCACAATGCGGTTTGGGGGGTCAAGTGGAAGATTGTTAGAACCAGCGCACACAATGAATGATGACTCCGGGTCAGAACTTCCTAGCGCCTCCGGCAATCTTGCAATCAGGTCCTGTGCCCTAGCACCTGGCATGGCCCAAGTTTTGTAGAAGGGTGAATGCCGCCTCTGAGGTTCCTGACGTGTGAGTCACTCACGATAGTAGTTGGACCATACCATGTTACTTCACCAACTCCACACGCATCATCTTTACTACTATCAGGACAGTGGTCACCGGAGTCCAAAGCTTCCTTGGAACAATATTTATCAAGTATAAGCTGTGAATCCGGGTCATATGTTGGGTTCACTTCGGGTGTAACATGTGTAACCTTTTTGATAGCATCACCATTAATATTGCTTGCAGTATGGCACACCACAAGGTTATATAAGTTTAGTTTCTCAATTTCTGCGGCAGAGACACGACCATTTGATTCAGTGTTTACCGGAAGCGGAACAGTTGAGGCAGATGAAGATTTTCCGGCAATAGTAGAAACGGATTTTCTTGCAGTGTATTTTGTCAGGCAGTGGAGTTACCTTTTCCGGTGTCAGTGTGTTTGATTTTTTTTTTCTTTTTTCGGACTGTTACCCATTTTGAGCTTTGCGGGTCCGAAAGTGTCGCAGGATATGAAGGAGTTTCAATTTCAGAGGGTTCAACATGGCTGGAGAGTAACTGAAGATGCCCTTCTTTAGTGTTTGACAGAATTGAGCGAATTTGCACAATACCGGTAGAAGCACAGCCTGGTAATCCAGTTTCATTTCCGGTGTTTGCATTTGTGTTTTGCTTCTTTTTCCCCTCAATATTGATTGTAGTAGTTAAGTCTGTTAACCTGTTTAAGAGGTGGTCTTCGTGATGCTGCAGCTTAGCTTCAATGACTTCGCAGAAAAAATTTGACTGTTTCAACAGGAGATTTTCGATTTTAGATACAAGATTCCCTGAATTAATCTCGACGAGTGACTGAAAATCATTTAAGGTTTTGTTGAATCACCCTACAATTTTTGTGCTCCTTGTTGAATGGAGCTAAAATCTGTACCAAAATCAACTTTACCCTCGTGATTGTAATAACTGTACAATCAACCACATCGTTCTGTCCTAAGTGTGGCCGCGCGCGAAAGTCGACAAAACGACGTTGCAAGGCGAGACGTCGCATTTGGTGGAGAGACCCCATCACACGAAACTAGAAGGAGCTTCGCATCCGGTGTGTGACGCTCAGCTCATTCCTATGGTTTTGGAGACGTCTGCAGGCAGCATGATGAGACAGGTTTCGACAAAATGTCCTGTCGTGCAACGTTTTGTCGACTTTGGTATGCGGCCGCCCTAAATTTCAATTAAATCGTTGTGTCGTCTTCTGCCCATCACCGGTCAACTATGAATTTAGCCGGGCTTAATTTTCGGCTAAATCTAACAAATAAAGCAAAGATATAGAAGATAAGAATCGCTCTACCGACAACGACGGTGACATAAAGAGGTATTTTTTTGGGAGGGGGTCGGGGGGGGGGGGGCCGGCAGAGATGTTATTTGTAGTTGACTCTAAAATTATAAAAAAAAATAAAAAGGCAGATCTAAAGTGAAGAATTTAACACTCAAATATTATGATTTAAAAAGAAAATCGGAGCCAAATCCACCAACATATTTTCTTAATTATAATAATTTCCTTCTCCTCCCTCCCCCCTCCCAAAAAAAAAACGTGCAAAGGATTCCCGCTAAGCTACTCGGACGTTTGAAGCCGTGATATCAAATGCCAAGCTCTTTAGAGAAGTTAATCCCACCGAGCGAAGCCGCCCGCGTACTGAGCAACTTGGCCACGTCGCTGCTGCCTATGAGAATGCTTACCGTTTATGTAAATCCGCGCACTAATAATTTTTATTGACTGCAGCAACCTGGCCGCGCGGCCTAGTCGCTCAGTGCGCTGGCGGCCTAATAGTTTGCAGGTTAAATGAAAAATCTGAAAATTGATTACTGCTCAATTTTCAATTATTTCATTTTTAACTTTAGAATTCTTAGTTGGTGGGATTAACTCGGTAAAAGAGCTTGGCATTTTACGTCACGACTTCAAAAAGCAGAAGAATATACAGGGTAACCTTGACAAGTTTTGTTTTAGGGAGATATCATATATTTTTTGTCCAAATTCATAAGGTCCAGTGGTTTTTCTTAGCAAATATGAAATAAAAAGCCGAAAATAGTTTTACGGTGCCTTTTTTTGTGTGGCTTTAGTAGGTCTGTGATAGTAGGTTTCTGTGTGGCCCGTATCCTGAACGCCGACTAAAACTCGTACTTGACTTGAAATGACGTCACATCTATTTAGTGCCATTCACCACCAGAACTTCGTTTGGATACATTTGGACGAAATCGGGTGGTGAATGGCACTTAATAGGTGTGACGTCATTTCAAGTCAAGTACGAGTTTTAGTCGGCGTTCAGAATAAGGGCCTTAGTCTTTACCGAGACGTCCTCCGAACTCGGCTGGTTCAGAAATAAAGGGAAAAGCAACAAGTTATTCATGCCGTTGTCATCGTGCTGCTAAATCATGTCTTTGTGTTCGTTGTTGTATTATTCGAGAGAGGATTCTGGGAAAAAATAACTCTGGCCTCCTATCTTCAGCCTAACGGAGGGCAAACCTCATCTAGTTCAACTCACATGGTGGAAAATAAGCCCTTCCGGTCTGTGGTCCAGTTTCTTAAGGATGGATTGTATTGCTCGCTCTAAACACGGGGTAGAAAGGTTTGTGACTTTCGGAATCACAATGTTGACTTCAGGACGTATGGGTTGCTAGTTCCTGCGCATGTTGAAATTTTGGGGGTTTGGGACAAATTTCAAGTTAAAAGCTATTGTTGACGTGGCACAATTATTACACATCTGCAGGCTAGTTGAGTTGCGTCTAATCACAATTAAAAAAAAATAAAGTGATATCATATCGAAAACCAAAACTGGTAAAAGGGACCGTCAAGTTCCGAATGGTTCGGCCCTTCAAAGGAGTGATATATCAACACACCAAAACATTCGCTAACTTAACTGCACCGAATAATACTTTGGACGTTAAATAAAAACTTGAACATTGCTACCGAAAGTAGCAACGTTCTAGTGTTCATTTAACCTTCGAACTATTAGTCAGAGCGATTAAATTGGCGAATGTTTTGTTGTGTTGATATCACTCCTTTAAAGGGGCGAACCATTCGTAACTTGGCGGTCCCTTTTACCAGTTTTGGTTTTTGACATGATCTATTTTACAGGTGTTGAGCAAGGGGGCCTGGAAAATAGAATACCAGCAACTGGCGTTGGGCTCTCGAGCCTTCAAGACTTGTAAAAAGGCTTACAAGCCCTGACACAATGGTTGTGGGTTACGGACTAGTGGAAATGGGATTGCTGTTACGATGAATTTGGTTTACAAAGCATAAATGACATCGATAAATTGTGTCAACAATCAGCTGCAGAAAAGTCCGAAACTTGGGCGGTATTGTCGCCATCACTGATCTTGATAAAGGAAAACTTCAGTGGAATGAACCAGGTACTGCAATTTTTGGAGAAAAATGTTTTGTCGTGAGGCGGATAATCCAATTTGGGTTCGTGCTCCCTAAAAAAATTTTAAAAATGAACAAAACTGCTGTTTTGGGTTCGTGTTCCTTTAACGCAAAAACTTAAAAAAAAAAAAAAAATGCTGTAACTCTGCCCTTAAAACAGTGTTAATATTGACTGGTAACTTTGAATTTATGCTTCCCGTAATCATCAAGCCAGCAAAAGGCATGTCCCGCCGGTTAAACTACAGCTATCTTCAAAATGTCCAAATTCAGAAACTACAGCTATATCCAAATTCAGAAAGAGGATAACGTGAAGCTGCTGCATTATTAGTGATATTTATGTTGTCACGTGACCAATGTCTCGAGATTAAACGAATTTTCAGCCTTTTCTGTCGCACTGTTATTTTTCTAACAGTAACACATAGTGGCCGTATGCTCATACATATTTTATCTGGATAGGGCGGACGTTAATATTGTTGAATTTTGGCGGGCGACATAGCAGCGTTGTGTCTTAATAAAAAAAAAAAAAAACGAAAAGGCAATCGTTCAAGATTTTGTTGTCGTGTTGTTTACTCATACGATTTTTTTTAGTACACAAAATTTTCATGGCAAACAAAAATGGTTATTTAATTCTTATTTGAGCTTAGCAAAATAGCTTTGCATTCTGACATCACCACTTACAATGGCCAAACCATTTGGTAACATGGCTGTTTCCCTTTCGATATGTGGTTTTTGGTCTGATAGTCATTACCTAAACGAATGGTTTAGTCTGTAGAGAGGGATATACAGACGTATCCAGATGATTTAATATTGATTCCCGAACCTCCAGAATGGCACAACGAGTTGAAATGACTATATAAGGAGGGCAAATCAGGGAAAATGTCTCCTTAAAATAAGCCACGAACCATCCGTCTCGGATAAATGGTTTAGTCTGTAGAGTTTTGTTTTACATGCTAACTGGAGGTCCAAATGGACCTGCAGCCGCCTAAAGTGGACCTCCAGTTTAAACTCAATTGGACCCACTGGAGGTCCACCCTAAAAAGGAAATAAAATGTCAAGTTTAATACATTTAATACTTTCATTAGAATATTTCTTCGCTAAATACAAATTTTGGAGATATGGATAATGAATTCAGATTCGTCCACCCTA
>JAHWFP010238945.1:0-16774 GCA_023313725.1 Lithobius niger | reverse complement strand
TTTTTGCTAACTACAAATTTTGGAGATATGGATAATGAATTCAGATTTCAATCCAGTTTACATCGAATCTTCACGGTAGGTAATATACAGTAGTGTGCACAGACCACCGCGAGGGCAGGGGCAACTTTTTCAAAAGGGCACGTTGAGATTTTATTTTTCTGGTTTTGAAGGCTTATTCGATTTCGGTAAATTGTCACTTTTTGCGTAGCTGAAAAAAACCTTGACTATCCTGAAGACATATTTTATTTATAAAAAATAAGTATCTAGTATGAAAAACTGAATGATTTACATTACAAACTTTTTTTTATGCGTATAATGCCAGAAAATAGCAAAAATGCGTCTGCTTTACCCCGCTGGGGGGAGATCACAGCTCTCCCCCAGACCTCCTCGCTGTTATTGGTTTATACCTACACACAGTTTGGCTAAATGACTAGTGTTCCCCTCAGTGCAAAACCCCACTTATACCACTGCACATAGTTTGATTTTTTTTATTATGTTAATATTTAAGCCATTAACATAATTGTGGAGATATTATAACGCATCGAAATTTCGACTTTTAAGTGTAAGACCTATAGGTTAAACCTTACCAGATTACAAGCTTCAAACATACACTAAAACAAATATTTCAACAAACACAGAACAACATCAGAGTAGCAGCTACCAAAACGGCTGATATCTAAACCGAAAACAATAAATTGTTACTACAAAATACCAGACAAGTTTCAGCCATTGAAAGTCTGTGATATCAGAAAGAAGCTAAGTTTACACCCATGGATCAGACACAAAACACAACTTGGTGCACTTAAGCCTTTCTTTTGAAAGACTCAAAACCCACAGCTAATGTCACAAGCAATAAGAAGCGAAATAACACAATACCAACGTAGTAACAATCAGTCAATCTATTCACGGTTAATTAAAAAAGCTTTGCAAACTGCCGAAAATTAGTAACAAAACGAGAAGGGTCTTTACATCACATACTTTATGTGCAATGGCTGAAACTTGGCGGTTTTTTTGTTTTGTTTATAATTTGTGGTGCTCGGTTTAAAAAAACTAATAAACTGTGATTAGAGGTTAACTGCTACTGTTTCTCAAAACTTTCAGCTCATGTCGATTCTTATAAAAAATTAAACTGGTTGTCCTTAAAGACCGAGAGATGGCGTTAGTTTTTGTCTGTGCAGGTGTCTAATTTAATAATCAAAATGCCAAAACAGTAAAACTTTTAATAATATGTGTGCTTTTTGTCTATCTAACGTTCTGTTATTTAGTGGTAAAAATACAGTTAAAAGTGTAGAAATAAATATAACTCGATTCTGTTACATTCTTTTTTAATATGCCAGATAGTTGATTTTAAAATTTGTGCATTCTAAGGTTCAGTCGTCCCATAAACTTTGGCTGTTTTGATTCATCGACGTGCAGAATCCTTTGAAGTTTCCAGCTTGTCTTAAAATTTTTGTAGTATTTTAGTATTTTAACTTTTTATTACGATAACTGTAATGGTTTAAAGAATCTAATATGTAGCATTAAATCAGCAGAACGCCGCAGATCTGCACTTTCCCCCAGCTTTCTGACATTCTGGCTCAACAGCTGGTGTAAAAGACGCCAACGTTAACGTAATATTTAATACCATTGTTGACGCAACAACTTGATGCCACTGAACACTAATAAAATAATATTAACTATCTGTAACTGACTTTATGGGCGAAGTGCTAGCGCGCTTCTAGATGTTATGTACGGTTACGCAGCGCGTTCCAATTCTCACGCATGCTTTTTTTCAGGGTGCATTTAGTCGGAAAGCTAAATGGCTAACGCAATCGCTACATTCACTTGAGTGTTAACTAGCTGGGGTCTCTAGCACGAGCCATATTGTAACACTGTCCCGTTTGTTGTTGCATTGGCGTTTGTTTCTGTTGGGGCCCAGCGTTGGATTACCCAGAGCTTCCCATCAACAATACACGTCATAATATTACGTTTGTAACTGAATGTTGCTGTTAATCAACATTACCATTTACATTGCTGACCCCTTTTCATTACTATCGTGCAAAGAATGAACACACTCGCTATTTTTTTCATTGCTACTGTGCCAAAAATGAACATGCTTCCTCTTTTTCATAGATGCCGTGAAAAAGAATGAACATGCACGCCCTATTGCATTAATATCCCACGCTTGGATTGGACGTCACAATTACTGCCTTCCCCGTTTACCAAACATCGCCTGTGCCCTGGGACACAGATAATAACACATAATAACAGTTCAAGCTATATCAAGCATCCATTCAGTTACTTAGCTACGCTGAAGTTGGCGTATATTTGTTAGCAGCTCTGTCAAGGGCAAGTCATTCAAACCATGCGTTGCGTGCTTACAATTCATTAAAACAAGCGCATTCGTATGGTGCAACACCAACCACAATAATCTCTGTTGCTAAGACACCTAATTAACATACACTTATTTAAACATTTTATGATACAGGCTGCGCACCACACCTGATACTTTTCATACATTCGTAAAGTTTAGCTGAAAACTCCTTAGGCCTAAGTAATGTGGAAGGTTAAGCGAGTTTTTAGTTTTGTTCAGATTGTGGCCTTTTCCTGCTTTTGACCAGTAACAGTTAGGGCAGTGCAATTATTGATTTAGCAAGGCAATGTGATATAGTTATTGCGATTGGAGTGAAATGTGAAAAACATTTTTTTATCCCTGTACTGCACCTTCCTTCGACCCCCCCCCCCCAAAAAAAAAAGAGGGAAAAGTGTTGGTATTGGTCTGGAAAACCTGGAAAAATCAGGGAATTTTATCATGAGCTTTTGAACGCCACCCTGGTAATACAAAAAAAAATTAAAATAGTTACTTGTATCGTCATTTAGATTAAATCCAAAATTCAAAAGGTTGAAAGAAACTACACAATTTTTGCTTTTGCTATTAAAACTAGTGATATCAGGAAAAAAAGGCTGCCATCAAGTTTCCGGTACAAAATGCATTCATTTAACTTTCCAGCAAGGTGTTCCGTGAACTGAAGTGACGGCGGTTGGGAGGTGAAAGTTAGTGACACCAACGTTTGTTTGATATATACTTTGAATCACGAAAACTTGGTGCCTTAATTAATAGGCCCTAAATGGTTTTGTAATTTAGATTTAACAGTTAGTTTCTTATCGTTCCCTCAGATTTTCACCGTTGAACTCATCGAAGTTTTAAACATGGGACTCTTTAATTTTTAATTACATGTCGTTCTACGCTATTTTAACTAACCACTGACATGATTAAATTTACTGTATAATCTAAATACAGCTAAGCGTCTCTTGTATGATAAATGCAAGTTGCTGTGGTGTCATACACTGGTGTTTTGCTTTCTCTGTGTACGTATGGTTGGCCGTAGGTATTTTAACAACTTTATTCTCTGATAGTGTGTCTTTAACACTTCATTTAATTACTCGGAGATAAGGCTACAAAAGCCCGAAGAGGTCGTTAAAAAATATTATGGTTCGGCCAAAAGTAAGATACCAAAATAGATCGTATAGTACGTCTGCTAAAAAGCTACATTTTTTATTCTTATTTTATTTTTCGTCGCGTGTCAGCATTTCAGAAATCGTATTTTTTTACTGTAGGCCATAAGCATACCTCAATAAGACTGGACGAATTAAATTTGCTTACCGTATTTAGTTTTGCGCTCTTTGATGTTTTAAATAGAAATTTGTGTGCACCAAATTCTTTTACGGAAACGGGTTTCCAGAATGTTAAATTTTTTTTCGGGAAAGGGACAATCAATTTCAGTCGGCCTATGGCCGTACAACTAGTAAGTCCTCAAAAAGGTGGTGACGAACACTTCACTTAGCAATAAACAAATAGTTCCTCCGCTTTCTTAGTTATGATGACCCTTATTGCGCACGTGTCAATACGAGTTTACGTGGAGGAGACTCGATCCCTGCCGAAGGTAAGTTACGAAGTGACGACTCGTAGAAAAGTTAAAATTATGAAGCAAGGCGAAAAGAACGAAGCGATAGGACGACTTGTTTTTTTTCGTATGAAATTCTGTCTCTCCTACGAAACATTCACTCAACTTACGAATTTGCCGACTGGAAAAGAGGCAATCAGTAAAGATGAAATACCGAGTCGTTTTTTGCCTCCGGCATAATAAATAATAGCCAGTGGCGTAACTATGTCACGCTGCGCCCCCCTGCAAAATTCCAGTGTGCGCCCCACACTCATGGACCTGCAAACCATTTTATGACAAATCAAAGGTGTATTTTAATATTTAAATTTTTTAATTTTAATTTTACTTACAAGTACACTACTTGCATTTCTAGCTTGTGGTTGCGTTTAAAATATTTTTTGTCTTTCTTTTATTTCTACAAGTGTGTTGACAACTACATCTAAATTTATTTTTCTACCTTGCTGTCAAATTAAAATATTACCAGCATTACAACAAGGATGACTAGTATTTAACTGTTTATTACGATAACTGTAATGGTTTAAAGAATCTAATCTGTAGTATTAAATCAGCAGAACGCTGCAGATTTGCACTCCCCCCCCCCCCAGGTTTTTGGTATTCTGAATCAACAGCTGGTGTCAAAGACGCCAACGTTAACGTAATATTTAATGCCATTGTTGACGCAACAACTTGATGCCATTAAACACTAACATAATAACATTAACTATCTGTAACTAACTTTATGGGCAAAGTGCTAGCGCGCTTCTAGATATGTACAGTTATGCAGCGCGTTCCAATTCTCACGCATGCTTTCTTTCAGGGTGCATTTAGTCGGAAAGCTAAATAGCTATCGCAATCGCTACATTCACTTGAGTTTTAACTAGCTGGGGTCTCTAGCACGAGCCATATTGTAATACTACCCCGTTTGTTGTTGCATTGGCGTTCGTTTCCGTTGGGGCCCAGCGTTGGATTACCCAGAGCTTTCCATTAACAATACACGTCATAATATTACGTTTGTAACTGACTGTTGCTGTTAATCAACATTACCATTTACATTGCTGACCCTTTTTCATTACTACCGTGCAAAGAATGAACACACTCGCTATTTTTTTCATTGCTACTGTGCCAAAAATGAACATGCTACCTCTTTTTCAGAGATGCCGTGAAAAAGAATGAACATGCGCGCCCTATTGCGTTAATATGCTGCTCTTCGGGGCTTGCTCGCCGTTTTTCGTTGCTACTGTGCAAAGAATGAACATGTTCACCCTTTTTCATTGCTCCTTGAAAAGAATAAACATGCACGCCTTATTGCATTAATATTTCAAGCTTGGATGCTTGGATTGGGCGTCACAATTACCAAACTGTATATGTATACGTTGAAGTTGGCGTATTTTGGTTAGCAGCTCAACCAAGGGCAAGTCATTCAAACCATGCGATGCATGCTTATTGCTTATAATTCATTAAAACAAGCGCATTCGTATGGTGCAACATCAACCACAATAACCTCTGTTGCTAAGACATCTAATTAACATACACTTGTTTAAACATTTTATGATACTGGCTGCGCTCCACACCCAATACTTTTCATACATTCGTAAAGTTTAGTTGAAAGCTTTAGTTTACTGTAAACGTAAGATGACTATTCGGAGTAGTCATCTTTTACATCTATATTTTATTGAAATTTAGAACCCATACTTTAAATGGAAATATATTTTGGATAAAATTTATGTAAATATTAAATAATCTGGTTCAGTAATAGCTTTGTTTATATTTCCATAAAACGTATATTTTTTCCCCCATTTCATCTGCGCCCCCAGTTCCTCTGCGCCCCCCTGCGACTGCAGGCCCTGCAGCGTTGTAGTTACGCCACTGATAATACGCGCATGTGCAAATAAAGTTTAATATCTTTAACCAAGAGTGACATAGGTCTCACAGTTGCTTTAATGAATTTCCCGAATGGGGAAAAGAGTAAATGAGCAAAGTTGAAAGTCGGTTATTTCCTCCCGTGTAACAAATAATAACAAGTGCACTTGCAACGACAGTTTAATTTTTCCCACGAATTTGCCGAATGGAGGAATGAGGGGGGGGGGAAAGTGCGCCCCACCCGCCCCCCCCCCCCCCTGTCGCTACGTCCCTGTCCCCAGGGTCTCCTGTGCAGTTCTTGTCCTGATCTGTTTCTTCAGACAACCAGACTAGGTTTTTTTTTTCTTACGTTTACAGCATTTCAGCCATGACTTGAAAGTGTGAAGACGTGACCTGAAAATCAGCTAGAGAAAGATGCAGAAAATTCTACATCCCCTCTCGTGATGTTGGAGGGTCGTACGAAAGCCTAACTAGAAAATCGCCTAATGGGCTAATTATCTAATATCTGCCTAAATAAAAAAAAAATCTGGAAAATCATCTAATCGGAACATGTATAATGGATAATCGCACAATGGGTAATCGTCTTAATGGACAATACTATGACTACGATTTATGGTCTTATAAGTATAGCCGCAGCGACATTAGACGATTATCCATTATACGAAATTTGTGTTAGACGATTTTCCGTCATTCTGTTATACTGTATGCGTGATTCCAATTATGCGATTTTCTAGTTAGACGATTGATTTTCCCTCGACCTCTTAATTAAACGTTGTCTCAAAATTCTGTGGTACTTTGGTGTCGATGTGAAAATGACTACTACACTAGTGTTGTAAACAGTCCAAATCACAAAATTTACTTTTTCATTCTTTACTGGCCAATGACAATGGTGTTATACGACGATTACTAAAGAAACAGGATTCTCTTTTAGACACACGGACTGTGAAGCAGTGCAAATGTCTGGCGCCCTCTCACATTCTCATATGCCATGGCTTTGGCCACAAAACTCGAGAGTGTCAATCTTGCCATGGCTTTGGCAACTAAACTCGAGAGTGTCAATCTTGCCATGGCTTTGGCAACAAAACTCGAGTGTGTCAGTCTTTTGTCTGTCTGTTTATCTTGTAGAGGTTTGGGGGGAGTGGGCGACCCTAACACGAAATGTATGGGGTTGGTTTAATGTAAGAAACTCAATAATAAATAGACATATTTGGTTGGGTTCTATATTTATGATGGTCAATGTAAGATTTTATACATAAGCACAGCCTGTCACGACTTTACCAAACAAGCTATAAATAATCTTTATAATAATATCGGAGGCCAGCTAAAAGGAAAAGGAAAGCCTAAAGGAAAACCACTTCTCCCCTTCTCGCGCTCGCATTGAAAATGCACTCTCCCACTCTACCTGCAGCCAAAAAGGAGCTAGGCATGAGTGGTCGATCAATCTGACAAGTCGTCGGGAAGAGTGCCGGGAAAATGTCCCGGGAAATGTGACCGGCCCCGTGCATAGCATGGGCTTCCTATAGTTATTAATAATATGATGGATGGTGATAAATGAATACTAAGGACATGGTGACTTAAGTGGGGATCGAGGACTGGGAATATTGGGAAAGAATAATAATAATTTCTTGTTAAATTTGCCAAATGTACTTACAGGGATGGAATGGAGGCTTAGAATGCATTAATGTGATTATCTAATACTAACAATATGTTGGCTAGGCAATGCACGAGCTTTACAGTTGATGTTATTTCATGATACATTATATTGTAACAATACAGTGAGTGAGTGTAAGAATAGAAGCAGGGCACACTTAAGATGTTCATCCAAGCTCAGCTCAAGGGAATCAAGATGCTGGGTCATCGGTCCCAGCATCAGGTCGTCCAATATTGACGTTGGTATGAGCTGAGTCAGGATGAGTCACTACAATCTGTCTGTCAGTTTGCCATTATGTCTGTCTGCCTTTGTCTGTTTCTGTCGGTCTGCTGTCTGCCTTGGTCTGTCGGTCTGTCCTTATCTGTCTCTCTGTCTGTCTGTTGGTCTGCATGTCGGGTCTGTCTCGCTGCTTGTCTGTCTGTATGTCTCTCTTTGTCTCTGTCGGTGTATCTGTTTGTCTGTAGGTCTGTCTATGGCTTGTGTCTATCGTCTGTCTTTCTCTGTCTCTGTTTATACGTCTAGGTCTGTCTTTCGTCTGTCTGCGTTTTGTGTTTGTCCTGCTGTCTGTCTGTCTGTCTGTCTGGCTGTCTGTCTTCTGTCTCCATGTCAGTCTATCTATCTGTCTATGTGTCTATCTGTCTGTCCGTTTGTCTCTCTGTCTAGCTGTCTTGTGCATCTATTCGCTGGCCTATCTATCTGTCTTATTTTTCTGTGTCTGCCTGTCTGTCTATCTGTGTATCTGTCTGTGTCCACAATACCGTTTGAACCAATTGTCTAATCAATTGTCTAACCGTTATTCTTGGAAATTAATCTGGAATTAATTCACGCCTAAAAGATTCGATACACAAAACGACACCTAAAAGCACACGCGTCACATCTTTCAACGAATGGTTGAAGCCATTTTTCCCCAAATTTAACCCTCACACCAAACGTATTTTTAAACCCAGCGTTTAACCCTTATACTACCGGATAGTTTCAACCCCGCAAAATTTCTCTTAAGTGGATAGTCTTATTGCTCTTCTTAAAGCTGCTTCTTTCGCTTTGCATTCTGTTTGGCTTTTCGTGCCCCGCGCCTTCTGCCATCTTTATACATTTTCCAGAGTTTCGGCAGCAGGGGTAATGAGTCCTCAAGCGGCAATACGGGCCCCAAATCTGCGGAGTTGGTGTCGGCTGCCGAACCGTAAGGTGGTGTTGCCAAACCTTGGCCCAAGTCAAACCAAGCAATCAAGAATCGGCTTACGCCTGGCCCTCATAAACGCACGAGTTGGCTGTGAGGGCGAACCTTTCCCCAAGACGTGTAGGCAGCCAATGAAATCAATGCGTTGCTCCAGCGCCAGGTGCATAAATTGATTCTTCCTGAAGCAAACAGCCAGGTTAGATTTAACGTACCGCATTTTTCTAGCCGATATTGAAAGCAGCTCGTCGGCAGACTTGATGGAGGAGGAGGGGAATGGGGAGGAGGCTGCAAGACAAGACCTGCAGGTTGCAGACGCCACCTCTTAAAGAGGAAAAAAAATAAATAAAAATAAAAAAAAAAGTTTTCCAGAGTTACACCTGCAAGCTAAAGCAACATCAAACAACAAAAAGCTATACATAAACGTCAACAGCTGAAAAAAGGCAAATAGCAAAACATTGAAAACACCGAAAACGTATACTAAACTAAAGTAAAATAGAAGAAAAAACAACAACAAACAATTATTGACCCTCAAGGCACAGGAACTGCATGAAGAGACCTGCCTGTACGTGAAAGCATGCAGTCCAAACATGCAGCACGAGATCTGTGCGGGGTCTCCCGAAGAAACTAGTAAGCACAGCACAGTGGTTTAGCATCCTCGCCTCGAAACCAACAGAACGCCAACTTTGATCACACGATAAGAAAATGACGGTACCGAGCCGAGACTCAAAGGCATCCACCCTTTCCCCCACAAACTCTGATCAAAACCACCAAGGGTCAACTCGAGTCATAAAGCTATTCAGCGAGGGAGCAGACACAACATGCTCAGGAAGGCTGTTCCACAGGGTTAATAAAACGCCAAAAATAGATAAATAGCAAAAGGATAACAAAAAATTGCGAAGGAAATACAGCAACAGTAGACGATTCATAAGACATATTATAAACAATTAAGGACCACGCTAGTGGTCCGCCCGCGAAGTCCAATAATTGTCACACTTCATTGTAACTTCATTGTAAGAAAGTCATTGTTTAATTCCTGCATTGTTGTTGCATGGCCACTAGCTTTTGGTATTTTATCTGAAACCAGAGCTGAGCGTATTTCACGATGCCGAGGATAAATACCTACGCGGCGAAACAGCTTGAAAATTGTTGGAAATGGGCAGTCTTTATGCGCTGACAAGCAATACTTGTATTTCAATCATGTGCATAAACCAGGCCCGGCGGAAGCTAAAAAATAGTGGTACAGCGAACCAGCAAGTCAGCTAGCCCTCTACCGATTTTCATTTCTATCGCCCCCTCCCCCCCCCCCCCCCCCCAATAAAAAGAAGTAATGTGTAGCAAATTAAAAATTCAAATTCCAATTTTTATTATATTTAGTAGGCCAATACTTACATTTTTTGGCAACTGCATTGTGTTGATTGATTCAATAGGCTATCACTTACACAAACTTCCCCAAAATTTTGGTCTGATCCAAAGACAAATTCGTTTAAAATTTCGTTTAGTTGAAGAAGAAAGCACAATGCCACAAGATGATGGTGGGCAATCAATGTCAAAATTGTTTAAACAAACAAAAAATCCTATGGACACATTTTTATATCGCACCGCACCGCATGTGTTGTTTCGTTTCGAAGTAAACCTTTCGTTTCGCCTGCCACTGCACCAAGGCTTTCGCGTGGCGCTACGAAAAAAAGGTGGAACGGCTCTCGCCGGACCGGCCGGACTCGTTCCGCCGGTCCTGGCATAAACTGTATCAATGTCACAAAAGTGCATGAAAATCGTAGATTTCTGCTGACAACTATATACTGACTACTAATGTTACTAATAATAATGCTTCTACTACTAATGACGACTACTGACTACTAATGCTGCTCATATAAAATAAATTATGCGACAGATACGAATGAAATTTGGTATTCGGCACTCTTTTAACTCCGATCATGGCCACTAAACTAACTGGCCCGACCTACAACGAATTAGAGGGGGTACACAAAATGGACGCCACGACTGTCCCATTTCTTGAGGTCTGTTCGGGAATTGGCAAATCGCATCGGTGAATTTTTGTACGGAGAGGAGCGACATCTGTTGGCATCTAGCGGCGGCTATCAAAATGTAATTTTAATTTTACGTAGATTTGCGTGGCAAATTTTTATTATGTATTAAAGTATTTTTAAATAGTTTTTAAGCTATCACTCAGCCACAGTTAAGCTATTTCTCTGCACTTGGAGAAAAAAAAAACGACATGTTTGTGTATCCAGAAAGTGTTGCAAGGGAAGGAACGTTGCATTTTTGTACGGACGGTGTCGCCCTCGGTTGACAGAAAGAGGCAATCATCGCTTAAGTGGCGTTTTCGGCGGCCATATTTCCCAACCTAGTGGCGTATGCTATTTTTCATTCAAGATCCGGCCAGTACTGTAGATAGCCCTGCTCCGATATGTGCCTTTTAAGGTTTGACGTTTGGGGACGCATTAAATAAAAATATTGCAATCATTTGTAATGCTATTTTTCTGTATGTTGAGAAAATGCCACCAGTGTTCAAAGTAAGCATTACTTCTTTCCTTTCCATAATTTTAGTCTTCTGTACAGCCGTACCGGCTGAGAAGACTATTGCAACGATTTTTGTCCTTCCGTCGGTCCGTCGCTTTTTCCAACTTCGCAACGGTACCAGATATTGACGACCATTGTTTACAACGTTAGATTCAGTGTGAGAAGTTAGTTAAATAACATAGCAAATTAAAACATCGTTACTTCCTTATAGCTAATAGAATTCTTCGACGTATAACTAAATTAAATAACATTTGACCGTCGATTTAAAATCCTAAGATTAAAAACAAATGGATTTTACTGTAGCTTCGTTTAAAATAGTCTCGTCGCATTGTGGCATGAATGAATAGGCTTACCGTAGAACCAAATTCTCCATTAGGCCTATATCTGCTACTTCCGAAATTAAAACTGATTTTTTTTAATTAGGCTTAAAAATGAAAATTAGGCCTAAAATCATGTTACCATGGCAACGTCAGGTTGCTACGAGTCGCTATTGGCTTCATCACCAGCGTCTCTCTCGTCACTTCCCTACTACCACTGATCTATATAGGCTACATTGCGCGTTATGTTGTAACACTGTTAACTGTGTGCCTGTAGGCGCACCGTGTTGCAAAAATGAATAGGTTTACTATACAATCCAATCTCCGTTAGCTGCTACTTACGAAATTAAAAATGCTGGTTAAAATTAGGCCTAAACGTTGACAATAATGCCTAAAATGTAAAATAGGCCTAAAAGCTGACACATTTTTAACCGACAATTGTTATGGCTGCTGCTTTTAGATTAGTATAATACAGACAGCTGTTGTAGTGCATGATAGAGGTGTGCGCCTCAACATTGGAAGTGGAAGAACTGTACAGAAGACCGGTGCGACTAGGCAGTCGCTGTAGCCGCTTGTTTATTCTGAGGCCCTGACCCCTAGTCGTTCACCCCAGAAAAACTACACTATACACCATACTCCATAAACACAATATACGCAATACTCCCACGACCCCTTTACCCACTGCAAACCTTTCCTTGACGTTTAGCCCACAGCGCACAACGTAAACAACATGCTCCCCCGAAAACATGATACACCTGGTTTCCCATGAGACCTGTCTGGACACCATCACAGAACGTATAAGCACTCTTGCAGCTTCCTGTCGGAACACTCCTCACACACCATGGAACACACACCACTGAAGAACACAGATCAACACTAACACAGTAAGCACCAGCAGCACGTGGTGCCTCGCACACCTCCACTGAGGATGCTGCCGAGAACACACCGAACACACTGAAGAGCACACTGAAGAACCACAGTACCCTACTTTCACTGTGATGGTGAACTAGAGGAACTGCCATGCCATCCACGCCATAATAAACAATTCAACAGCCTGTACTCTCCACAACCGGAGTCCGCAGATGTCGCGGGAAAGGGCAGGAGACTCCCTTAACCTAACCTGACCTACACCCTTATCCCCGCGGCAACACAAAATTTTGCGATCACTTGTAACTTACTTGTAGGGTTTCTACCCAGCGAGAGAGACAGCAGCTCCTGCAACGTGGGTAGTTCACGTATCCAAGAAGCCAGTCCTGCTCGGTGCCCCACATGCCTCTGGCAGAGTAAAAGAACATGCTCCGGTGTCTCATCTACTGAACACACTTGACAAATAGGCGAACCCACCCACCCAAATTTAAACTGATGAGCCCGCAACAACGAATGGCCTGTGCGTAACCTAGGAAGCAATTTGGCGTCCCAGTAACATAACCTATCCATGATTGACCTGGTGCCACAAACCGGGTTGATCGCATGAAACCGCCCTCCCACAGGCGATGTGTCCCAGCCCTCCTGCCAATTGTTTAAAGACCACTGCCGGAGCAGAAGCCTGCGCATGCGAGCAGAGAGCACCGGGACCACCTCCGCAGTATCTCCCCGAACTGCTTCACGGGCCAACCATCAGCCAAGTCATTCCCCCTATTCCCACTATGGCCCCTGGTCCACCGAATAGCTACAGTACTGGAGCGTGATGCTACCCAGAACTTCCACGCAATGGAGTACACAATTGGATCTTCCAACTCAAGGTGCTCCCAGGAGCACTTCAGCGACCCATAATTCGAGAGCGAGTCTGTCTGGATCACATGATGGCAAATCAAGGTCTAGAGCGACAGCAAAAGCAACTGAAACAGCCAACAGTTCGCACACAGTGCTCGATGTTACCGATTGCACCCGCCGCACCAACGAAACCTTAAACATCGAAATAGCAACTCCAATGCCTCCAACCTGCTCCACAGCCAAAAACGAAGCATCACAGAAAATCACACACACTCTACCAAAAGTTGGAATGAAGAGTGCGCTTAGGTCCGGACACCACGACCAAGGACTGAGCAGCATGGCACACCCGACCTGGATGGAGTGCCGCGACACCCTGCTGGAGCAAGGGGACTCCTGCTCCTGCCTCTCCCAAAAGGCCCCTGGCCCTCGCACTCAACTTTCCATAGTCAGTGAGTATCCATCCCACAGGATCAGTCTCCTCTCTGCTCAAATTACGCAAACATAGGGTTGCAAGCAGCTCTCTTGCCCGGTGCTCCGAAGGGAGCTCGTTGCACTCCACCAAGAGTGCCTGCACTGGGGTGGAGGCAAGGCAGCCAGAGATTACCCTGAGACAACCATTAAGCGTAACTTGTAACGCCTGACATGCTGGCGCGCATCACACGAAAATGGTAGATGATAATCGACTACAGACCTTAAAAAGGCCCTGTACGTGGCCAACAAAGCTCTCCGTGCAATCCGGCTGACCTGCAACCAGTGCTTTGAGGAAGGATTCACGTGCTTGAATCCGGCCTGCTAACTGTCCACATGCGTGCACCAGTCCAATACCGCGTCCCAAATAACTCCAAGATATTTGACTCTGGATTTCGGTTCAATGCTCTGGTCTCCTACCTGAAGCCTGTCTCGCAGTAGATGGACATCCTTTGATCGTGAAAACACCACAACCTCAGTCTTGGCTGGAGCAAGGAGGAGTCCGCGGTGTCTGAGGAGTCCTCCTATCCGATCCAAGGGCCACTGCGCTTGACCCGCTGTCAAACTGAGCTCACTCCCTACGAACCAGACTACTACATCGTCTGCATAACAGACAATGTTTGCTGCGGTTCCCAGCTCCAGCAAAACCTCATTAATTGCAATGGCTCAAAGAGTGGGGCCCAGACAACTCCCCTGCGAAAGTCCCCTGCTGGTACATGCTTCAGCAGACCAATAACCATTTAACCGTGTGGCGAAGACACGCTGACTCAAGAGCGCTACCACAGCACCAACCAGGCATGGACTCACATCCATCTTCTCCAAGGATGCCGCAACCCAGCAGAACGAGTAACAATGCAAACGAACTGCCAGAAATAATCGGCAACACACCATTGTTGATAAAATGCGCTCACTACTTGTTTGTAGTAGGGGGTATGGCTTCGGGCCACTAAGCTCTTAATAAATCCACAGTTCGCGCTACTTATTGTTGAAGGGTGAATGGAAATCGGCGAACAAATCCTCACTACAGAAAAATGTAAAAAAAATCCCCGATCTCCGATTGTATTCAATATTTATCGACCAAACTTGGCCAGATAGTAGATGAATGGGCAGTAGCAAAAATAAGGCGCCAAACACACAAAAAAAACTACAGAAGAAATAATATCTAAAACAAAACCCAGAAGGGTGAAGGAACCCGCCAAGTTTCAGCCAATCAAAGTAGTGATATCAGAGCCAAAAAGGCTGCCACCATGTTAGTACATTAGTTGCCAAGCTAATCCCACCGACTATTACCTCACAAGTTAAATCAAAAACTTGACCATTGCTTCCGATAGTAGCAATGGTCAGGCTTTATTTATTTAACCTTTGATCTAATACTCGGTGGGATTAGCTTGGCAACTAATGTAGTAACTTGGTGGAAGCCTTTTTGGCTCTGATATCACTACTTTGATTGGCTGTAGCTTGGCGGGTTCTTTCACCCTTCTAGGTTTTGTTTTAGATATAGTCAAACGAAAACGTAAACCGATGAATTGAAACAGCCAATAATAGTAGAGCAAGAACAATGCACAGCTAAACGGTAGCTATCAATGTAAGACCAAAACACCATGAGCTGAACAACGATAAAACCTAAACCAACTCTTAAACAACAACTGAACATCGACACCGAAAATAGCTCATCATCGGCAAAAATAATACACCAACAAACGCTGCAATAACATACTGCAATACTGCAATAACGCTGCAATTGCTAGCTTCCTTGGTCACAAACATATGTAAAAATCCAGCTTAAAAACACAGTAAACATAAAACACGGCTTTGATATTAAGCCGGGTTTTATGTTTACTACGTTTTTAAGCTGGATTTTTACGTATGTTTGTTACCAAAGAAGCTAACAATTGCTTTCGAAAATTAAAATTTGTTGTGCTGTGTTATTGTCGAAATCATCTGTTGCCCAGCAGCTCGTATTCGTTGTCGACGCGCCATTAAGCCTCAATTCCCCCCCCCCCCCCTCGTATTCTTGATAAAAGATACGAGTCACATCGAAGCGAACACGGTAAAATGGCCACCATCTCGTACAAGTGACGTCAGGTGCGCAGCCGCAGAAGCTTCTCCAGAAAGATCTGGGTAACAGCTGCTTGTGTGGAGTATCCTAGCCAGCACTCGTAGTGTGGTAGTATATAGGTCCATGCTACAACAGAAAAACAAGTAAACATCATTAAGAACAATACACCAACAAATGAAGACAAAAAGAACTATCTACAATACAAAAACAGCTAAACATTAGCAAGTGGCTCAATACACCAACAAATAGTCTAAAGGCAAGAAAAAATCAGCTACAGCAGAAAAAAAAACAGCTAAACATCTTCAAGAACAATCTCCCAACAAACACTCTGAAGGCAAGAACAACTCAACTACAGCAGAAAAATATCTGAATAACAGCAAGAACTACTTTACAGGCAACACAACACCAGATATTTGCCTTACATCACTTGCGCTGGTTCATGCTACAATCTGGTGGGTAGTGTGCCGACTAAAATAGGAGGGAAAAATATCCCATTGAAATAACATTGACAGCTGTTTAGGCACCGTTTTTCGTGGCAATGGAATTCAATTCTAAATTTGTAACAACTGTTTAATTAAGTTAAGACAACACACTTAGGCCTATACTGACTGCGAAAACTGTTTTCTATAATAAGCCATACGTTTTTGTCAAAATAAAAAAGAATTAGTGTACGTACGGGCATACAAACTTCAACTAGGTTTAGTCGAAATTCGGTATTCTGCTACTTCAGCAATTTCTTGGCTTTAAACAGTAAACGAAAGAAAAAATGTAAAAATACGACCATGTTCGCCATTGCGCCCTCTGTTATTTTATGCCAGAATTTTATCTGTACTAGTAATACGCGCTTGTTTAAAAAAATCTAAAAATCGTCTTTTATTCAGTCAGAAGGAAACCCCACCAAAAAATGTTAAGTCCAAACTTTGTGGCACGGCTGCACATGAAGGATAACGGGAAACAAACAGCTATGGTAGCAGGCTCATACCCTCTTTCCCGCCCCCCCCCCCCGGGTGACACCAGCCTCCCCCATCCCCCCCAAAAAACTGAAAAAAAATTTTTCACTTTGCC
>JAHWFP010238943.1:2538-15382 GCA_023313725.1 Lithobius niger | reverse complement strand
GAAACATGGCTAACTCCTCCCCTTCAGTGTACGAGTTTATAGAGTATTTTGTAATGGCACATTAGAAAAGTATTTGTATACCAGTCCATGGAGATGACTATTCCATCTGCACCGGAATTGTTCCATTAATAACTCAATTCTGTTCAGAGTGACTGGAGTGTACCATTTAAATATTTTCATTTGGTTAATGACTACTCCATTAGTTTGAACTGGGTCTGACCCTTGTTCAGTTATGCTGCTCACTCAGATAGTATTGTTTTGCAAGCAATAGTCCTATATGGACTCTAAATCACTAGTTGAATCATCAAACTGATTATTTATGTCACTACCCTCAGTTTCAGAATCACTAATTTCGTTTTTGTTAAGCAGATTAACTTTTTGCGGTGGCTGTACTGGAAACCAAACAAAAATTTGCGAGTGTTTGGTAGGCAGCGAAGGTGGAAGCCCTCTGACAGGGCAAAAATGATCACAAATACACAAATCCACAAAAATGTGTATTTGTATATTTGTGATTAAACACTAAAATAAAGGTGTCGAAAATTATTGCTGATGTGTTGTATGCCTTGCGAGCTTTGTGCCCTGTCAGAGGGTTTCCACCTTCGCTAGCTGTACTTGTTTTTAGCTTACTTTACTTTCGGTGCCTTAGCACTAGGGCTTTTCTTACAGACTACCTTTAAGTGTCCTTTGGTGTGACAGAGGCCACAGATGTAATCTTTGTATTTACATCTAGACTTTGCATGGCCATCGCGTCCGCAACAAAAATATGTGATATCCGAACCTGGTTTAGGTCGAAACTTAGAAGATTTGTTTCTTTTAGTGACATAATTTACTGATTTGATGGTTGAACGAATTTCTACTTGGTCTTCCTCTGCAGATTCCAGGGACAAAGCAAGAGACACTGTTTCAGATAAACTTAAAGTTTTCTTTAAAAGCTCCAGCTGTATCCTTTCTGACAAAATTCCACCAATGAATCTATCTCTGATCATTTCACAATTAATGTTCCAAATTTTGTCAAAGTCACAATGTTTAGTTAGAAGCTTAAGAGCTGAAACATATTGATTTATCGATTCCTCAGACTTTTCAGCTCTTCTGAAGAATTTCATTCTTTCTGACACTACAGAAGGAAGCGGCTCCAAATCGTTTAGAATAGCTTTAACTAATTCATCATTCGAAAAATCGGTTGGAAGTTTAGGGGAAATAATGTTTACAATTTTATCAAACACCAATCTTCCCACTGATGCCATTAAAATATCCAATTTATCTGCATCAGCAACTTTCTTTGCTCTAAAGAAATAATCTATACGTGTTGAGTATCTATCCCACGTATCACATTCACTATCAAACTCAACAAACAGGCTAGACGGTTTTGCCATATCGTCCTAGTCTGTAACGTTAGCACTTAGGCTCAGATTTAGATCAATAATTAAACAATTATTATTAACTGCAACGTCAACTACGTCGTTTGCTAAAGTAACGTCTGTAATGACGGCCACTACAGGTGGTACACAATTTTACCTGCAACTGACATACTTATGTCAACCAGTAATAAGTTGTAACAAATTACTACAATTTAGCAAAATTAAATTACTAAAGCCACTTGAGACTATAATTGAATTACTTAACATCTAAGCCTAATTCCGAATTCATAGCCTACCTAATTTTACAATTTGCTTGCCCAAAAAGTTTCATAATTAGGATTTAACACCGTTATTTAATTTACCGCAAATCGCCTATTAAACGCCCATGGGCGGCTAAAATTAATTTGATAAAGAAGTGGAGGGGCCGTTAACAAGGCTAAAACAAAATTTCTGATCATAACATATTTTTTGGGGTGGCCGTTTAGGCCTAAATCCATCACGGTAAAGTTGATTATTCACGTGCGTGGTCTGGGTTCAATCTAGCATTAACACAATCTTTTTTTTTTTAGTGAATCGGAAAATTGATTGAAAGTTTACCGAAATCAACGTTTTATCCCTTTAAATCTTGGTTGTTCTGCAGCAAAATTAACGAAAATATTCATAAATTTAACGAAATCAACATTTAATCCAACACGATTCACGGGAGCATTTGTAATCACAGAAAAGTCGGCAATATTAGGCCTACGCGATCGATCATTGATGTGCGTAATATGGATTCCGTCTAGTGAAAACTCTTTCATTTATTCTCAAATTTAGTATATTAGATCGTCCTCCTTCCAATATCTAACATAATTTAAAGTTAATTTTTAACCTTCAAACACACAAACCTCCAAAACAGACAACGTGATTCACCACTGGAAAAAGCGTGTATTGACATTTATCACCATAGAGTTATATATTGTCGTCCAAGACGGAAGTTCTGGCGGAAATAGACGCGTTGGTCTGGACCCGTGGAGCCCCAGTAGTGGACGCGAAGTGGTGGACGCGTCAAGACTGCGTAAGCGCTTGAAACATCCGGTCTACCGCGTCCGTTATGACGTTACTCCAGTTGGCGTTTTCCGGTCATGAATCGCGTGTCTGTTTTGAAGGTTTTGTGATGGTTAAAAATTAGTTTTAACTTTGAATTATGTTAGCTATTGGAAGGAGGACGACCTAATAAACTAAATTTGAGAATAAATGAGATAAAGGTATAGCGTTTTCACTAGACTGAATCCATATTACGCACATCAATGATCCATTGCATAGGCCTAATATTACCGACTTTTACGCGATTACAAATGGTCCCGTGAATAGTGTTGAATTAAATGTTGATTCGTAAAATTTATGAATCTTTTCGTTAATTTTGCTGCAGAACAACCAAGATTTAAAGGGATAAAATGTTGATTTCTTTAAACGTTTGAAGCTTTTAGTCAATTTCACGATTGACTAAAAAAAAACGATTGGAGGGGGGAAGGCGTTAATAAAGCTACTATACGATTTCTGACCTTAAGGCCTTTTTGGGGGGTCGGCGTTAACAAAGCCAGGGCGTTTATTAGGCGATTTACTGTACTTCTCAAGCAAAAAAAAACAACACCAACGGCTTAAGCAGCCTGCAAGCCGAACAAGTTTCACTAAACTTAACAAGGAAATTAACGTGATAATTTACCTCACAGCCAACCAGTGTAGAGAAAAGGCACATCGCTATGCTAAGGCCCAATTTATTTGCTTTTATTCTGCTTATCCTAATTATAGTAAGATAGGTGAAAACAGCCAATGCGTTGCATCGGGACACAAACCTTGTATAAAGTGTGCATTAGCAAAGCACTGTTCTAGCAAGTAAGGAACGAATTGTTTAACTGCAATTAAATTCGAACCACACAAAGTTCCACTCACTCAAACAACAGTTTTTAGCTTTAAGATTTAAATTAATTCCCATACCGGGCACTAAACTATTTTGCCTAAATAGTGAAATTGCCAACTCACCAAATTGGAGTACTGCAGATGGTTGGTAGGGGGGAATAATTTGCACTAAATCTTAAAATACGCCACTGGGGTGGCTCGTCACCATTTTGGACTGTCATGGTAGGTAACCTTATTGCGTGGTGTTCCCCCAGCAGAGTAACAACTCTTACACAACTTAATGCAAGCACAGGAATGGACATGTTTATTATCCTACATGGTCTTTTATAATAAATGTCATGTGACACAATAGTCAGGCGTCACATATATGGAAATCAGTACTGTTCATCATTACAAGTATGGCACTCCTACTAGTGTGTTAGACTGGGTTAGGTTTCCATTAGGAAACAAGGATTGCTAAGTACTGTGATGCCACAAGTGACGACACCACAACTATGGCTATGTAATATGTGTACGCCTGCTTAATTTTTTTTTAAATTTTATTCTGTGTCTTCCCTGTACAATTTAAGGGATTCAAATAATAGATACCAAAGTAAAGCAATTTTGCTAATATTTTACTTCAATTTTTCGAAGATCGTTTGCTAATATCGCTTCAACTCCACGAGTTAAGAGTTCAAACAAAGTAAATGTCTAGCCGATTCCGAGTTCAATTTGTTTGTATGCTTCCGAATCGTTAAAGCCAGATAAGAACTGGAACTAAAACTTATAATTTGTTGCAGGCATTCCTTGTCTTTCATAGCAACATCATACATTTTAAAAATCGAGGAGAGTTCAGCTTCTTTCCCGTC
Organism: Lithobius niger; assembly: GCA_023313725.1. NCBI lineage: Eukaryota > Metazoa > Arthropoda > Chilopoda > Lithobiomorpha > Lithobiidae > Lithobius > Lithobius niger. The sequence continues at coordinate 11,277 of JAHWFP010238943.1, read as the reverse complement.
GAGACCAATACCAGATGAGAATTTAAAACTCAGATCCGGCACGAGATTTTATTGAATCTCGTCCAGTCTCGATGGCAACACTAGTAAAATTCAAATTTTTCTGTATTTCAGAAGTTCTCTAATGAAATGTCCAGAAATTTATTTACCTCAAATTCGTGACTGTGATGATGAGATAAAGGCACAAGTTCACCATAGGATTGAAATCTATGCTCGTACAGACAAACTATTATGCGGGGATAAAGAGCTTCACAAAGGTATGTGCATTATTTTTACACTATATTTTGTCAAGTTTCATACAACAAAGAGTTCACAGGTTTAAAGAACAAAATTAATGTTAGTTTAATAGATTTATGCATAGTAGTCGGGTCATAAATCTCAATTCCGTGACCATTTTCTGGCTAGGATGATTTGACAATTGACTTGGTGCCATTTATAAGAAATTTAGCCACCATGTCCCTCCCGAAAATTCCGTCATTTTCCGCCAGAGGCCCAAATCAAGGCGAGTCGGTTTGGATGTCCGGGGCGAGTTTTGATCATTGAAGAAAAGGGGAAGGGTGGGGGGGGGAGAATTTATGGGAGAAAAGGGGAAGGGAAGATTGGAGGACAGTCTTGATGGTTAAGGATGTCTTCACAGCTGGCAGTGTGAGAAATGTTCCGAGAATTTCTTCATGATAGGGAGTGGGATCATGGATGCTTGGAGGTGTTAAATTCCGTAGTTGAATCAGCGTGACTGCGACGATGTAGCAGAAAGTTGCTGAGGCTGAAGATGGTTAAATTACAGCCATTTTACCAATGCTTGATCGTACTGACATTCAAATAATCATGTTGATAGTCAAGATGAGACCATTCCATGGTTGGAGTTGCCCGATCGTTTGGGTGAGGTAGTTTGAGGGAAGGTTAGTTTGCGAAATCACCACTTGCGGGTGGGCGTTGAATCACGTAAGCCTGGATGCGACAAGTTACAGCGGTAGGCAGTCTGCTTGGTGTGCAGGTAGCAGGTGAGTTGTTTGCATTGGTTCAGTGTCAGTAGTGGTGTCATGGAGATGAAGGTGACGAAGTGTTGAGATGTTGTCATGAAGGGAACATGATGCTGGTGGCCGTCATAGAAGCGTGTCACATGGGATGGTGGCTTCGAGGCAGAGTGTTTGGTGAAGAGAATGGGGACTGAGATGGTGGTCGAAAGATCATGAGGAGTCGACATCATAAGCAGAATTTGTTGATAAGTTTGCTTCCAATTGGGAGGTTTGGATGTGGATATCGTTGATAAAATGCTGGGAAGTGTTGATGGTCAGGTGTCTTCTGTGTTAGACGGCAATGGGGGTTGTGCCGAGTCGAATGTTGGAGCGGTTGGATCACTCCATGAGAGGATTTCGTTGTGTGAAGCTGGGATTCAACGAAGGGTAATGACAGGTTGCGGCAGATGAGCTTGCATAAATTTTCATGAGATTAAGGGAGAAAATTTGGAATAGGTTTGAACTTCGTTGATTTTTTCTTTTAATATTTTCGTTCCAGATCGAGGCGAGGATTTGCCACCGGAAGTATGAATGCTGGGAGTCCGTGTGTGTTAGTTGCGATTGCAAGAAAGCACCCCAGATCTTGGGAAGCATCCCTTCCCACCTCATTCAATCTGTTGCGATATAAGGGGGTAGGAGGGGACTAGCATTTAATCGGCTTTGAAGCAAAACGAAGAAATTTTCTTTGTGGCGGATATTGTGGTTTTCTTGGGGCTTGTCGTGAAAATTCAGTGTGTTACTGGAACATGCAGATGTGTGGAGATAACTGATGTTCTGGGAGGAGCAGGGCGGGTTGCCGCATCTGAGGATGAGGGTTGAGCAGGCTTGGAGGGTAGTGGCATTGATAGGTGTGGATGAGCGTGGATTTCAATTAATTCAGGTGAAGTTTATTCAAGGATTAAGAGTTGTGACGTTGATCAGGCGGCTGCGCGTTGATGATTGCCGGATGTGTCTTGTTTATCTTGTCTTCCCAGATGAGGGTAGGCGAGGCGAGGCGAGGTGGAAGGAGGTAGGCGAGGCGAGAGTTGTTGAGAGAAGGTCCCGAAAGTTGACAAGATTCAGGCTGAAGGAATATTGGTAGCGATGACTGAGACTTTGCAGAGCTACCAGGGAGATCGTTAAGGGACAGCTGGCAGCGGAGGATGAAGGACATGAGGTTGTAAAGCTGGTGGGTTAGGGTTTGCGAGCTGAGAGGGCATAGGTAGGTCTAAGAGCTGTGAAGCCTGTGTAAGTGGCGAGATGCACACACAGAGCAGGCGGTCTGAAAGTTGGAAGACTAAAACTTTGGCTTGGTCTGATTGCCAATGCTTGAAACGGCCATACCATTCAAATGCAGTGGAATGCATGTTGTTGCAAGACTGTGTGGGGAGAAGAGACACTGTAAGAAGGTGAAATGCTTTCAGTATTAGCACGAAAGCAGATGAGTGTACATTCCATGAATCGTTGTGGTTGGAATTGTTTAAGAATGATAGAGTTGATGCCATAGTTGCAGGTTTTCACTTCCCTTTTTTTTTTTTAGTTATGTTGTCAAGCCAAAGGCTTGCTTGATGTGGTCAAACGTGAGTCACAGCCTACCGACGGACAGCAAATACGATGATTGAAGGTCTGTGGTGACGAGTGAAGTTAGCTGGCTTCAAAGGACGAAGTTGTGGGGCAGCCGACAGCAAACGATGAAGCATGAGCATGATGGTGTTGAAAACCTGTGATGAAAATCCCTGACGTTCCCAAGTTTTCAGAACCAAATTTGACGAGTTGTCCTGATGTGTATCTTCTTTTTTTTTTTAACTACATCACATTTCTTTGCTTGAGAAAAATCCGCTCCTTTACCGGGACGGGTGAAGTTGAAATGGCGTAGACAGAACGAAACTTGAAACGCACACAACCCAAACGACTCAAGATACTAGGCCAGGGGGGTTTATGTTTTTGGGATAAATGCCTTGAATTTGCTTAGTTTTCCAGGTGGAAGACCACTCTGATGAAGCAGCATTGAAATAGAGTGAAATAGAGGTGGGAACTAGCGCCAAAAGTCAGTGGTGGTGCATGAAAGAACTGCAGTAATGTGGCTGGTTAAGGCACTTCAAGAGGGAGATGCCTAATGCTTGAGATATAAGACGCACGGAAAAAAAATGGGGGTTGCGTTGTTAATTCAGTTGGTTTTCGAAATATTATTATTATTTTTTTTTTTGACATAACGTGGCCAAATGCCAGGGAGCTGCAGCCATTGTGTTCATAAACAGCCAATGGTGAGGGACAGCAGTTGAAGGGCGCGTTAGTCCGAATTAGCTGTAATGACGTTAAGTGAGGAACAGCAGGCATGTCAATGGAAGCTTGTGTGTAGATATAGACGCAAGATGAAGGACAGCAGACTTAAAATTACTGTGTAGGCTAGCAGAGATGGAAGGTTGAGAAGGACGCAGGTCCAGAAAAGCTGTAGCAATGAAAGATGAGGGACAGCGGGCTTCAATGGACGAGGGTTAACGACAGTCGTTGGAGGCCGTGATGAGCAGCAGAAAGACGGTTGGAAATGTATATTCCCGGAAAAGTGCAACAAAAACACGGCAAGTGAGAAGTGAGGTTGATGGTGCTTGAGAATGAATGGTTGGTGGTTTGGAACAACTGCAAAATAACAGTCAGAGAGGGGCAGAAGGCAGCAAGAGAAGGCGAGTGGTCGAAGCGGGAATTGCAGTTGCAGACAAGGAGGGCCGGACAGGCAGTAACGATGGGTGGCGATCAGCATGGAGATGGGCGGCAGCAAGACTGGGATTGCCCGGCTGAGATTGGTTGGAGACGGCCTGCAGTCGGTGGAAATGATGGTTGGCCCGACAGTGGGAGTGATGGCGCTAATGACGAAAGATGCTAGGGCAGAACAACGTTGCTTGGATCTTTTGGCGGGGGCTTGCATATGGGTTGGAGATTGATGCGTCGTGGCGGCCATTTTTGTGCGACAAACTTTCGACGAAAGATCTTCAGGTGAGAGGCTTTCGACGAAAGACTTTAGACGAGAGATGGAAGAGCGTGACGTTTCAGAGACAGCTCTTTTGGGCCACAGACTTTCGATGAAGGTTCTTCAGGGCGACAGGCTTTCGACGAAAGATTTTTAGGCGAAAGGCTTTCGACAAGAGATCTCTTGGACGAGAGGCTTTCTCGTTAGGTCTTCAGAGCGAGAGACTTTCGACGAGAGAAGGAAGGGCATAAAGTGTCAGTGAGAGCTCTTCAGGCGAGAGACTTTCGACAAAAGAACTTCAGAACGAGAGACTTTTGACGAGAGATGGTGGCCGACGTGATGGTCTTCAGGCAAGGCTTCTTCTTGCATGGCAATATACGAAAGACGAGGAGGGTAAAAGTGGCGGTGTGTCTTGGTAGGAGGTTGGAGGAAAAGAGATGGCTGGCTAACGCTGTAACACCATTTATGGAGGGTCTGCACGTGTGTCGCATACGCAGACGGGTAGCTGAGCTGGGCGCATCGAGAGAGTTTTGATTCCTCCAGGGTAAAAGAACACTCAGGAACTGAATGCAAGAAACTTATGACGGAAACTGTCGAACAGAGAAAAGCTAGGTTGGAGAAAATGGCCGCTGCTATAACTAAGAAACATGCGACAGAAACTGCTGAACAAAGAAAAGTTAGGTTGGAAAAAATGGCCGCTGCTACAAGAAGAAAATTGATGAAAGAAAATTAATATTTAGACGAACTGCTAATATAATCTGTTTTACTTAAAAATTAAGTGAAATTATTTATGAGGATAAACTGATAATGTTATCCATTCACCTATTCAATTTTGAATTGTATCCTTCCATTTAATGAAGTAGAGCATTTTTCCATCTATGTCTTTCTTTTGTTGTAACACTTTCTCCACTAAAAATAAATCGGGAAGGTGAGTTTTTTGAATTTCTTGTTCGTAGAAACCTCCGAGCATCGGCTCACCCAATTCACGCTTTAATAGATAAGTAACAGGTTCAGTTTTTTGCATTTTACGAATCGTGAAAACTTCGTTTGTAAAATTTTGTAAATACCCTTTATCAAAAATTTTATGACTTTATTTCCTGGGCAAATTTGGGTTTTATCAACGATTGTTTCGACGTAATTCTCAGCAACGATTCGTGATGTCTGGTTACTTCCCTCGGTTTTAGTTTAGTTTAGTTGACACAGTTGCAGAACGAACTGTGTCATTGTACCGTGAAACTAACTTGTCAATAATGTGTATCCACTGGTATGTCCCCTGCCTGGTAATCATTTCCACATTTGAGTTTTCAGCGTTTTGTTGAAAATTTGTACAACGCTCGCTTTCTTCTCAGAGTGGGTAGAGTACATGTTGATGTTGTGATGCTTTGAAGTCTTTATTGTAAAATTCACTACCTAAATCAACTAGAAAATTTTTAGGGGTGTCGTTCCTTCGAGTATCTTCTTAAAGGCTTCTGTAACGTGTAGACCAGGTTTAGATTTAAGAGGAATGACCCAAGAAAACTTGGACATGACGTTAATACTAGTCAGTAGGTAGTTAAATCCTTTATTTACATTAGAGTAAGGTATTATTTCCACCAAGTCCGCCTGCCATAGATCGTTCAGGTTCAGCACAATCACTTTCCGCCTCGGAAAATGTTTCCGCGTCGGTTTGTGGAGTTCGTTTACGAGTTGATCCATTTCGTTTTTTCTTCCTCTCATTCCGAACTTGAGTTTTGTCCCCATGATTTTTTTAACGATCGCCACGGCTAATTTTTCTCTCCAAGACAGTGAAGGATCCTTACGCACTATGCGAGCTTTAGATATAAGAATTTTGTCGGCAACATAACGTTTGTTTAAATCCGAGCTGTTAGAGTATGCGATATCGTGTTCTCTGCACGCCTTATCCAATTTGTATATTCCGGATCTCCTCTAGCTAATTGTATAGAGATCCTGGCATATGTACTTCTACAGGTAAATGGTCTATGATTTTAGTTATGATTTGACGAACGAAGCCTTTTTAGTAACATGACATCCGTTCGTCTGTTATTTTTTTATATCGAAAAGAAGTTCAGGTTGGTTAGACGTATGGCGTTTACATTTCATGCCGTACTTCATCTTGATCGCTTTCCTTTTTTACTACACAAACATTTTTTCATCGTAAACCTAAATTCTGATATTTTTTTAACGAGTGGTAATAAAATGTCGTTGCTCCAATTCTGATAAAATTTCTATCATCTCTTTCCTGTGGCCATCGTGCCCTGCATGGGTGGATCCATACAAAAGCCTCAATCTGCTAACTAGGTCGCTAGGATTGTCGTAGTACTTGTAATCCACTGTTCTAGCATACAAAGTTGTTTTTTTACCATGCCGGTCACCTTTTTCTCAGTTTCATATCCCCCCAAATGGGTGCTACTATCGATGCATACTTGGCACCGCAATTAATACTTGGGTTTTCGAGTGCCCGGAACGTTTTTTGGTATTTTTCAAAAGAGACACGTAAGATGCCTTGATGTTGGGAGGATACGAAGTTTCTTTCAGGTCCTTAAAAGCCAGCAAACCCCAAGTGCTTGTCGTCCGGGGTACTGTTTGCCAGCAACAATTATATAGTTTTTTAGTATTTTTACAAGTTTATTCGCTATACTCAGTTCTCCAGTTTTTATGTCATATTGCAGTCTGAAGACTGGGTTGGCATCTCTGGGATTTTTCGAAATATTTGAGCAGGAAAAATTTCGTTGTTTGCCTATGACTTGCTCCAGTAACAGACTGGCCAAGGATCAGAAGGTGGGAAAATTTGGATTTCTGGAGGTGTCAAAACACATCTGTTTTGAATTGCCGAAAGCACCGGGTTGATTTTTGGCATTGTACTGGTAAATGCGTATTCAGTTCGCATAGCTGTAACCGGATTTGCATATTTGGATGCATTGGGAGAAATGGGAGGATCTCACACTGTCGGAGTCGAATGGTCAACGAAATTGGGGGGTGTTCGCAATTCAAACTTTTCCGTGTCATGCGTTATTTTCTCAGTTTTCCCACCCTTCCTCATCATCATCGTCCTTCTCCTCAGATTTATAAGTTTTTACAGGAGTAATAATTTGTATACGTTTTGCTCGTTTTTTAGTTGGAAAGCCAGCAACTACTTTCAAAGGACTTGCTGTGGGTGTTGGTTTCACGACGGTTGGTTTCAAAGTATTAACAATGGGTTTAAAAAACTCTTGTGAAGATCCTTCTTGCACTCGCTCGTCCAAACACTCACTCCTCTTACACTCCTCTTGCACTCACTCGCTCGTTGATCCAAACATTTTCTTTAAGCATTTTTTTAAGTTTTACAATTTCGCGTTTCGTTCCATGTTCTTTTTTATTTCGGCTTCTTTTATTTACGAACGAAAACGAACATTTATAACGTCCCTAGTTTAACGTTTTGTTAATCGATAAAAACCCATATGGATCATACCAGCACAACTTTTTGGAGTCTGGAAATTCCATGTTCGGCCCGACGTGATTTTTGTACAAATGTTTTAGGTTCAATTCATCCATGCGAAATATGATCAACAAATTAGCATTATCTCTAACTACTTGTTTGGGAATTCTGGTATAAGATTGATTGCAATAAAAAATGTCAGCGTTAGAATGACGTCCTTGAGCAAAGTAATGTTCAATGTTATTTTGTTTATCTAAAAGAACGTCGTCTAAAACGATGAGATTACAAAACTCTGGGTCCAACTCCTCGGGAAGGATCAAATCGATTTGAGAATCATGAAAACTCGCTATCTCCCAACCCACTGATACCCCAGTATCGAAAAATATAGACTGTAAGGCTAAGTATTTTGGTTGGCACAGAGTTCTGCTATGCACATATAATCTGTCATAATCCAACCAACCCTCGTTACAGATAAAATTAAACAGTAAATTCGTCCTTAATTGGTCCTTAATCAGGCATCTGATGTTCGAAGGTAGAATTAGGTGATTTTTGGGCTTCTTGCTTGGAACGAAGAAATCATAATTTTGAATATCCATTGTTTTTTTTTAATTTATTCCGATATCAAACTCATAAAGTCTTTATCAGAAAACCTTTTGTTGAATGTATTAGATTTGACGACTTCATAATCTACATTGCACCAAAGTTTTACGGTTCTGGGAGTGTCATTGCTGGTGTAGACGGAGTTAATTTTACCACTAACTTCCGACAAGGCCATACTTCCGCATGGAGCCGAATTAAACCACAGTTTTTCCATATCGTTTTTGTTAAGTTTTTCCTTTAGTTTTGTGGATATTGTTGTACACCCACGTTCTAAGATAGAGCGGCTTATCCGACTTGTCGTCAGCCTTTTGGCAGAATGGGTAGCAGATTGAATTGGGGGTGCAAGTAATTGGGGGTAACTGAACATTGTCAAAGAAACGGGTTTGTGCTCATCGATTTGAATTTCTAATTTTTTGCATATGTATCTTTTAAGAATTTTCAACACATTTTGAGGTTCGGAGTCCGACAGAGAAATCCAACCCTTATTGAAATGGGCGAACCCATTCCTTTTAAATCCTTGAATTCTATGGAAGGAGACAAGACGTACTTTGCTCCTTTTTAAGAATCTGGTGCATTCTCCATCTTAACTTCTAGAGAATTTGATTGCATCAGATTTGAGAGATTTGTATGCCAGGTAGAATGAGGCATTTTGAAATTTCATTTTTTTATTTCCCTTTTGTTTATTTATAAAAAAAAATAATCGTTAGAACAATATGTCGATTAATAAATATGGACAGTCTTTGAAACGATCGAGAGGGGAAGACAGT
>JAHWFP010238941.1:0-55081 GCA_023313725.1 Lithobius niger | reverse complement strand
AAAAAAAAAAACACTGTTCCTTGAATTTCGGTTGAAAATTGAATATGGAAGCATAAAGGTAACAAAACATTTCCACTAACTTCGTCCACCTTCTTCAGAAGATAAATGCAAAACATGTAGAGAATTACATAAGTCAGTCAGAATTCGAAACCTCAAACCTGTCGTGTCAAGAAAAAATATAAACACGACACCACAAATAAAAACACTATTCCTTGAATTTTCGGTGGAAAATTGAATATGGAAGCATAAAGGTAACAAAACATTGCCACAAACTTCGTCCACCTTCTTCAGAAGGTAAATGCAAAACATGTAGAGAATTACATAAGTCAGTCAATATTCGAAACCTGTCGTGTGTATTTCTTTTTTTTTGGCATTTACTTTCTGAAAAAGGTGGATGAAGTTTTTGGAAGTGTTTTGTTAAACCTTTATGCTTTCAAATTCAATTTTCCACCAAAAATTCAAGGAACAGTGTTTTATATTTGTGGTGTCCTGTTTATGTTTTTGTCTTGAGATGTCACCTGCGTGTGGATTTCAAGAAAATTTGCATGGCTGCTCATGACTGCTAAAGTTAAGATGGAAACTTGCCTACTAGGGGATGAGAAAAGTTCAAAGAACTTCAATCGAGTTATTCTGGGACACCTTTGATCTGAGGGCAACCAGTTCACAAGATGCCCCTAGCTCCATTCATGTGGTCTGCTAGTGAAAATCCCATGTCCCACGTATGGGACACATGGTAGTGAATGTGTTAAAAAGCTATGACTTTTCCATCATGGAGACGGAAACCTGGCATCACGTGTGCTGCTAGGACTAAATGGAAAGTAATTTTGTAAGTTATCTTACGCTCTGCTTACGCTCTGCTAGAATCAAGTTGGGTTATTAGTTCGCTGCTGATTATTTGTGGAAAAAAATACAATCGTTTAACTTTCTACAATTTTAAGTTGGTAGAATATGGAACCACCATAAATGGCAAAGTGAAGTTCAGTGCGATTTTTTTTTTTTAAGAAAGGAAGTCTGAATAGGTATAGTGCAACACATGCTTTCTTATTATAAATCCATAGACTGGAAATACACGCAACATCACTTTGCACCTTAAAATCAATACTAACAGTTTAAAAGAACATGAAGCTCTTGCTCTAGACGCAGCAGCATAAAAATATAATCTGATAATGCTATGCTTTCTGGATGTCGAAGTAATAATTTAATTTTTCACCCCGCAGAAATATACTGCAAGACCACCACCCTGTGACGACAGTAGGTTTGTCAGTTATAACATGTGACTAGCAGCCCTACTCCATTGTAGGATAGGTTATGCAGAAGGTCATGCAAGACTTTATACTACCAACCAATAAAAGCTCTAACCAGCCTGTGATACTCTAGTTACTAAAATTATTTTTAGGTATATGTTGGTCAACATTTTACTCTAGTACATCATGGCTACACCAAACAAAAGTGAAATTTCTTTAGTTCTTTTTCAAATATTGCGAAAATAGGACTCGGGAGGAACAAGACACAGGTGTCCACCAAGTTTCATGATGCCCACAATGCCGATTTTTGAGCAGTCTCCATCCCATCGTGCAGCCGTAACGCTCGCAATGCTATTTTGGCTTGGCGAGCTAGGTCATTCGTGAAAACCTTTCGGGAAACTTCGGGACTTGGGAGGAACAAGACACAGGTGTCCACCAAGTTTCATGATGCCCACACTGCCGATTTTCAAGCAGTCTCCGTCCCATCGTGCAGCCGTAACGCTCGCAATGCTATTTCGGCTTGGCGAGCTAGGTCATTCGTGAAAACTTCCCGCGAACTTTTCGGGAACTATTTCGGATCCAGGAAAATGGTCCCTAGTTCTCACTTTTTTACCAAAAAATAAATGTTGATGGTGCTTTTTTTTGTGGCCCAGCCTGTACAACGTCCGAAACCACAACCAACCAACCAACCATACATTCTTTTCAAGTATGTGCTTTAATGGATGAACTAGCAGTTTGGGGCACAATTTTTAGGTAGTTCCTACCATCCTTTCAGTTTTTTTTTTAAATTAGTCACGTTAAATAAATTTTAAGGCTTCTGTACATCTGAATGTGGGTTACTACATAGTCGTTAAAATTTATTCTTAGTTCATTTTCTTACTCCTGTGTCCTCCTCCCCTTCCCCTCCCCGCCCGCCCTAGATTTTTTCTGGATCCTGGCTCAAGTTCGCTGTTTAGCCATACTTGCTCAATGAACCATAATGTAGCACGTCTGTATTTTGCTTAGTTAGTTGGGTACTCTTCTTTCCGTTGATAACCTTATGAACGATAAAAGGTTATTTCTGACTACATGCAAATTACTTCCATTCCGTATTAATGGAAATAATCGCTTATATTATGCTTCACATTGCCCAAATCAAAATAATTTAAATATTTGTTAGATAATCTAGTACCATCTGGCTCCCGTCTGTGGCACTGTTCTGCGTTTCCTCATTAATGCAGGCAGGCCGCCATTATGTCATATCGCTTGTGGCCATGTCTCAGTTTGGGAATTTAGCCGAGATTCCCCATGGTTTCTTCTTGGCTGGCATTCACTTACTGGGTCCCAAGGTTGATTGAACGAGTAAATGTCAGGCTTCGTAGGTGTTATCTTTCACAGTTTGGCATTTGTGATGGCTCGATTGATCTCCTCGGCTGGATAGCCGAGCTGGAGGAACTTTTATTTGGCTTGGAAGAAGGGTGTTTCCGCGCTTCACATTCTCGACCTACGACTTTGGATTCTTGTCATCTTTCTTCATGATTGAAGAAAGAAAAGGGTTGGTAAACGAAATCGAATTTTTGGTTTTTACTGTAAACTGAAACAGATTCCGATTTTATGTTGGTTTTTCGTGCAGTGGTAAAAAAATCGATTGACATTAGAAAGAAAAAAACACTTTACCACAATACCGTGTAAAACAAAAGTCCACGGTGAACAAAAGTTCGGTGAATAAAACGTTCACCATCCTCAGAAGAGTACATTAACAAAAAGTACTACGAACTACATTTAGAGCTGTTCGAAAGCGTGTCCACGGGCAACCGGCAAACTGGAACGCGCTCCACCACTGGTCTGTACTTTACACATCTAGACCTAACTCGGTGCCCATTGCCTGTCAAATGTGGCGCTAAGTGCAGGGTGCACAATCCTTTCAATGTTAAAGGCAGGGTTGCCAATATTCATCAATGGTACCATTTTCCTTTGTAAATGCTGGATGGCCGTTGACTCAAGGGCCCTCAGATTTGAATCTTCTCCAAGAATTGGACTTTAGTAACTGTGGTTTCTTCCCAAGCTATCTGGTGCTGTTGTTGATTACCGTGACGTGCGATTCCATCTCTCATGTGTATTTTCCGGGTGTTGTACTGGTGTTCTTGAATACTTTCCAGTAGTTGTCTCCCACATAAAATCGATTGACTTGTTGTTTTAAATTTTTGTACACTTATCATTTTCAATTATAAAAGACAAAGCTTCTAGTCTTAAAAAAAGAAAATAGACGAAAATGGTGCCACAGCTAAGCCTGTGGTTAATGACTGCTGAATTTGGAAGCTAGTAATACTGCTGTTCCAAAAAAAAAAAAAAAACTAGAAAAATCAGGTGGTGGGGGAAAGGTAGCAAAAACTGATACTGAAATTTTGTGGGCATGTAAAACCAAAGTCAAAAAATGAACCCGACCCATCCCTAAAAACGAGTTGGAAATTGGGGATGGTTTGAATGGAATGGAATCATCCTTTCGTCTGTGTTGGTTTGGAGTAGGGTTCCCAGACAAATTCTTGCTCTCAGTTGGAGAAGAGGCAGCTTCCGTCCTTTAATGTGCACCGTGAAGTCAAGGTTAGGGTATCAGCAGTTCAGCATTTGGAGCACAGTGTCCACTTCGCCTTCTTTTGGAGCTATGAAAGTATTGTCTACATAGCACGTCCAAATCGAAAGATGTAAGATGCGTGAGGGTGACGTGTTCTTCGAAGCACTGCAGAACTTATTTCAGCTAGACTGAACATCGGCTGAAGATCGCATCGCCTCGACTTGTTGATTTTCTTGTCCAAGAAAGGACACATATATGGTGGAAAGAAGTACCTTCAAGCATATACGTTCAAGTTTCCCATCCATATTAATTTTCATTCTCCATGATGAGATCGCGGAGAATGAAACCAAGAAGAATAGAGAACTTTTAAGTGGTTGAAGGTACTACTCTCCAACACGCCCACAGCTTTCTAGCTCAAGAATGTCGAGTTCTTGCTGAAGATGCTAGGCTAAGGCCTGCCCTAATCGTTGTGATCCCTTTCAGGACACGGGAACAAGCAATGCAGGCCACCCTCTCCAACCCCCCTCCCCATCCCACTCCCCCCAAAAGAGCAAAGCCAACCCCCCTCACTCCGTCAAAAAAAAAAGCAAACCTCCAGTAAGACCAGGGCGATGGGAAACCGAGACGGGAGGTCTTTCACAGAAGAGCAGAGGAGTAGGCGGAAACTTCAGAAGCAACACCGCCAGCCAGAGGCCCCCTCGTGGCTTATGTTATCTCAACAACTTTGTAACCAAGGAACACTTTAGAATGGAAACACTGGTATCCGTCAGGGAGTCCATCTAGAAGGCCTTGACCTGGAAGATGCTGGCTTCCATGTTCCCCTCCACCCCTCGTATTTCACCTCTCGATTTCTGGTTCGATGGGAAGACTGTCCATATTGAAGTGTTGCCTTTCGGCCTGAGTGCCGCCCCACACACATGTACATTAATCATCGGCCCAGTCCTGGTATTCCTGCACCACCGAAGGCTACGCTGCCATGTATACTCGTACGACTGGCTAGACTGAAACCAGATTCTCTGCTTACTCCAAGACTAACATGGGACAGCTTCGGACTGAAGTAACATGCCGACATACGGCTTTGATTCACACCTCAAAGTGTTCACTTTTTTAGGGATGGATGTCGACACATCATCCTTCAATAGAAAGGATCCTGGCACTCCACAAGAACACCTGAAAACTGAGCCTTGGCTAGGGAGATATCACAACTCGTCGGACTATCCACTCGATGGCAACCCTCGTGCACATGGGAGCATGGAGAATGGGGTCCCGTCATTGGTTCCGGTGGGAGGTATGGACTAGGCTCCAATCCTGGGAAGACTTTTCACCTATCTACGACCTGAGAAACACCCTGGGATGGTGGCTGAACCCATCGAACCTGAAACAGGGTGTGCCGATTCTGGACCTCATCCTTTTCACGGATTCTTCAACACGGGTGGGGCACCAACGTGGAGTCTTCATAGACTTCCGGTACCAGGACATACATGGTGGGGAAGCTACGTATCAACATTCTGGAACTCTGAGCTATTTCGAACGCACGCCATAGTTTGGAGCAAGTCAGTCTCCGGAAGGGTTATCTGTGATGTGCGACAATACTTCTGCGATAGCCTACATCGAGAAGGAAGAAGGCACATGATCACAGTCCCGTCATCAGGATGGGTCCAAACTCTTCAACCCATGTGTTCTGGGAATACCTCTCCAACCACGTCACATCACAGGCAGGCTAATAAACGTCTTAGTGGGCAAACTTTCGAGGAGGGACAAACACCAGCAACATAGTGGAAACTGTCTCATGGTTGCCAGTCTGATTTTCCTGAGATGGAGCGTCCCTCAAGTGGACCTCTTCATCTTGCCACCAAAGCGAACTCCGCATCACAAGTTACCCTTCCCAGGTGCCTAGGCAGTGGACAGCATGAGCCAGGATTGGGTGTGACTCTAGGTGTACAACTAATGTGACGCGACCAAAATGTATCCCGTTCCCATCCGTACAGAGCGTATCTCCTCTCCCCTCACAACGGGAAGACCTGGCATCCTATCATAGGCGCGCTCCACCTTCACACATGGAAACTAGATATCAACTTGATGTCTGATGGATTCTCTCGGGCTGTAGCTGAATGAGTGACGCAATGCCACCTCAAGACCCCATTAAGATTTGCGAAGGAAAGTGATGACGCTGGACTGAATGGTGCTCTGAAAACACCGCAGGCCCCTGGAAGTCCAACTCCATGAAGGTGATAACGTTCCTCGAACAGTTGTTCCAAGATGGCCTCTCTACAAGGGCGATCAAGGGATACTGTTCCGTGCTCAGCTCGGTCCTGTCCTTCATGGGCAAAGGGGAGGTAACGCAGGAGATAAGCATCAAGGCATTTGCCATTGCACGTCCTAGATTCAGAAGCTACTCCCAGCATGGGACGTTCCACTTGTTCTGAAAAGTTTGTCGTAAGGCACCATGCAAGCCTCTTCACAGGGGCCCCCGTCCTACTGACCTACAAAACAGGCTTCCTACTAGCACTGACCATGGTGACCAAACAAAGCGAGCTGGCAGCACTGGCCCGGTGCCAAGAGTACTTCAGCCATGACGACCAGTAGAAAAGCATAACTTTCTTGCATCACCCAGAATTCCGCGCAAACTAGTTGAAGCTGGAAACTTCGAAAACCATCATATCAAAACGATCTCTCCTCGAAAGTGGCAGCCCGAGGAGGGTGCAATGCCCAATAAGGCATTCTGATTGTACCTGGAAGCTACTAAAGCTACAATGAACCATCCTAAGAACGATGTACCCCAATAAGAGAACTTAAGACCAATTGAATAAGAACGATATGCCCCAATAAGAGAACTTGGACCTCATTACTGCTGAAACTCTGGAAGAGACCTTGGTCCCCTTTGGACGAACCAATATCACCATCCTCGGATCAGTGGATAGGTTGTACCATCCGCAGAGCCCACCAGATGGCGCAGATGGGCCTTTGGTGCTGGAACCCCAATCAACAAACTTATAAAAGCCTGCTCGTGGAGACAACGCAATACCTTTGTAAGGCACTACCTGAGCGACTCCAGATTGATTCAGGAAGGGGGCTCGGCGACCCCACTCATCATGGCAATCCCTGATCCAAAAGCAACACTTCTCTCACCCTCACATTGGCCCGCAACATCAGAGGTAAGAGTGAAGGTATTTATGTATTAAAGTTTGGGGAATAGGTAACGGAGAGGCTTGCACTCTGGCACTGCACTCTGGTTTGATTGCCCTCCTCCGGGTTGGACAAATTCTGCAAAAAAAAAAAAGTAGATATTTTAGGATAATCATAAAAACGACAATTTTAAACATAAAATTAGTTTTTACTTATCCTGAAATACCTACATTATGGTGCCCACTCATCTCCCCACTTGTTGAACCGAGAGCTTGGAAACTGAAAGTGGCAGATCTAGCGTGGCCCATATGCACGGTGCCTTCTGGCGATGAGGGTGAAACTGTCGGCAGTGTGTTCTGTTAAGGATTTAAGATGAAGGGTCATTTTGAGAAGCAAAACAAAAAAGCCTTTAGCAAAGCAAAGGGGAAGTATTTTAGGATAGCACAAACTAATTTTATGTTTAAAATTGTCATATCTGCCAGTGTAATATTTGTCATGTTAACTTGGTAAATACTTCCAACGTTAATGAAATTTTAAACCTTCGAACTATGACTGGGTGGGATTAACTTTGCTGTAAGGATTGATATTTGACGTCATGCCTTCAAACAACGTAAAAAAAGCTTGATGGGAATCCAAGCTTGGTGGGAATGAGGTCCAAGCTTGGTGTGTAATACCTAAAATAATGTAATAACTCCCTTAAAATAAAAAGTTATGTTTTAAGGGAGTTATTACATTATTTTAGGTTTAAATTGATAAAATCCCAGCATTTTTTTTATTAGCATTAACGAGGTAAAAAGCGGAACTGGTTTGCCGTCAGTAGGTTTACGTGCTGCTTAGATGCTGTGTGGGCTTGGTCACTTAGTATGCTGAAGATGTTGTTTGCGATTGTTCTGTATTATAGGAAATTGTTACTAAGCAGCACAAAGCTTAACGTATATTTTTTTTAATGAGGTTGCAGTGTGAGTTTAGAATTTTTCTTAATTAAATAGAGCTATTATTTTGCATACAAGAAAGGTTATTTTTTTAAAACTGCAGCTAAACTATTTAAAAAATGATGTTATTCTCTTCAACTCATTTGCTTAAGTTCTAGCTTGAAGGATTACCTGTTAGTCAGGGAGCAGCCATTGGGTAATGGGTATTACCGTAAATCGTGTATTAAACGCCCATGGGCTTGTAAAATTAATTTGTCTAAAATAGGGGGTGGGCGTTAAAAACAAGTATTATCAATTTTCTAAACTAATTTCTATCCAGGGAGGGAGTTTTCTATCACGGAAAAGTCGACGATAATGTGGTCATTTGCGTGCGTGATCTGGATTCAATCTAGCATTAACACAATTTTTTTTTCTTATTTATTCACAAATTTAGGTTCTTGTATACTCTCTCCTCCAAAATTTAACATAATTCGTAGCTAAAACTAATTTCTAACCATACAAACTTTCGGTAACATGAGTGGAACAAGATCGTAAACAACTTCGGAAATATTAGGCCTAACGATCGATCATTGACGAGGGTGATGTGGATTCAGTCTAGCAAAAACACAATGCCTTTATTCTCATTTATTCACAAATTTAGTTTATTAAATTGTCCTCCTTCCAATATCTAACAAAATTCAGTTAAAACTAATTTAAGATCGCCACCAACCTTGAAAACAACAACGCGATTGACGGCCGTGAAGCACATTCTGTGTTGACGGCAATTTCCAAAAAAAAGATCCGGTTGACGCCTGAGATCCAAACTGACCATGTAAAAAAAAGATTTTTTTTAAAGTGGTAACTCGGATCTCAGGCGTCAGCCGGATCTTTTTTTTGGAAATTGCCGTCAAAACAGAATGTGCTTCACAGCCGTCAATCGCGTTGTTGTTTTCAAGGTTAGTGGTGATCATAAATTAGTTTTAACTGTGAATTTTGTTAGATATTGGAAATGGGGGACAATTTAATAAACTAAATTTGTGAATAAAGGCATTGTGTTTTTGCTAGACTGAATCCACATCACCCTCGTCAATGATCGATCGTTAGGCTTAATATTTCCGAAGTTTCCATGATTACAAATGCTCCCGTGAATCGTGTTGGATAAAGTTGATTTTGTTAAATGTATGAAGCTTTTATTTATTTTGACACAGAAAAACCATGATTATGTGGATGAAACGTTGATTTCGTTAAACCTTTAATTAAATTTGCCACTGAAAATCTATTATTTTTAACGGGTGGGCGTCAACAACAGTTTATTACGATTTTTGACCTTCAAGCATTTTAGGGGGCTGGGCGTTAGCATTAACTGGGCGTTTTACGGTACAAAAAAAAAAAAAAACTTCATGAAAGGTAGCTAATGGTCCCAAAGTCGCCACACTCTCAGCCGCATGCCCGTGTGCCTCTGCACACCAGATTTCAGGCTGTAGCAGTTCGAGTTTCTTTCCATTTGGATATTACTGTCTGTTCGCTTTATTTGCCACCGGATGAGGTCTTTGGGGTTGATGACCTGGAGGACTTGGTCCGCCAGCTCCCTGCCCCTTTCCTCTTGCTGGGCGACTTTACCAGCCACCATGTCCAGCGGGGAGGACCTCATACTGATAATAAGGGGAGAATCCTTGAGGAGTGGATGCAGAGGGGGTCCATTTGTGTCTTGAACGATTGTGCCATGACCCACTGCAATCTGGCCACAGGTAATTGGTCAGCGGTGGACTTGGCCTTTTGCTCTCTAGCTGTCTTGGTTCACTTCACTTGGGCTGTCACTGCCGATCTGCATGGGAGCGATCACCTCCCCATTGTGTTGTCCACAACACAGGGGGGTTCTGTTGCTTCCAGGCCAGCCCGGTGGGCGCTGAAACAAGCTGAGTGGTCAGCCTTTGCTGAGGCTGCTGTTTTCCAGCATGCGGTGCAGGACTTTCCTGATGTGGATGAACTTTCAACTCATTTCACTGATGTAATCCTCGCTGCTGCTCATGCTTCTGTCTCGCGTACGTCCACACAACCGAGACGGGTTCCTGTTCCGTGGTGGACGCCTGCTTGCGGGCGGGCCATTCGGGCCCGCAGGCGAGCATTGCGTGCATTTACGGTTAGCCCAACTACTGACAATTTTGTTGTCTTTAGGCGCTGTCGTGCCCGTGCCAGATTTGTCATCCATGAGGCTAGGCGTGCTTCGTGGTCGGCTTATGTTTCTTCGATCACACGCTCCACGCCTTCTCAGCAGGTGTGGAGGAAGGTGCGCCAGATCTCGGGGAGGACCGTGCCTTCCCCGGTATCGCAGCTGAGGGTGGCGAACGCCATGGTTTCATCTGTGCCGGATATCGCCGATTGTCTTGCGTCTGCATTTGCGCGGGTCTCGAGTGATGACCATTATGATCCTGGTTTCCTCGGGATTAAGCGTAGGGATGAGGCTCGCTCTCTTGACTTTCACTCCGACGGGCTGGAGCAGTACAATTTGCTGTTCACTAGGCAGGAATTCGTTTCAGCTTTGTCCAAGTCGCACGACTCTGCCCCAGGCCCTGATGATGTTCATTATCAGCTGTTGAAACATCTGCCTCTTGCCTCCCAGCAGTTCTTGCTGGAAATGTTCAACCGTGTGTGGGCGGAGGGCTCTATTCCAGCTGTGTAGAGGGCAGCAGTGGTCATCCCGATTGTAAAACCGGGCATAGACCCTACTTCTCCTTCCAGTTATCGCCCAATCGCTCTGACTAGCTGTGTCTGTAAACTTATGGAATGGATGGTCAGTGAGCGGTTGGTCTGGGTGTTGGAATCACAGGGATTCTTATCTGCGTCCCAGTGTGGCTTTCGACAGTTTCGGTCAACTATTGATCATCTTGTTGCCCTTGAATCAGATGTGAGGGAGGCTTTTCGCCTGCGTCAACATCTGGTTCAAGTTTTCTTTGACTTGGAGAAGGCTTATGATACGACCTGGCGTTATAGGATTTTCCGTAATCTCTATTGACTGCGGCTTGAGGGGACGGATGCCACTGTTCCTTTCCGCTTACCTCTCCAGCCGTTCTTTTCGCGTTCGTGTCGGGGCGATTCTTTCCCGCCCGTTTGTCTTGAAGAATGGTGTGCCTCAAGGAGGTGTTCTTAGTGTCTTCTTGTTTGCTATTGGGATCAACCCCATTGCTCAGCAAGCTGCTGTTCCCTAGTCTTTGTTTGTCGATGACGTTGGCCTGCGCTTTCGGGCGGCTCGCATCCAGACCTGCGAGCGGCAGCTACAACTGGCAGTTAACAAAGTCCAGACCTGGGCGATCAGTAATGGTTTCCGGTTTTCTCCGGACAAGACTGTGTGCGTCCACTTTTGCCGCTAACGAACACTGCACCCAGATCCTTTCTGGATCACTTGGGACAGGCACAAAGTCCTGTTGTCCCACAGGCACGTTTCCTGGGTCTGGTGTTCGATTCCAGGTTATCTTGGCTTCCACACTTGCGCCAACTTAAAGACAAGTCTTTGCGGGCACTTAACATCTTGCGGGTTCTGTCGGGCACTGCCATGTTTCACCTCTTGTCCGCAGCAAACTTGATTATGCGTGCATGGTGTATGATTCGGCTAGTGACTCGACTCTCCAGGTGTTGGACACTGTGCATCACAGTGGCCTGCGTGTGGCGACTGGGGCATTTCGAACTTCTCCAGTGGTCAGCCTCTATGCTGAGGCCTCGGAGCCACCTTTGGCCATTCGTCGGCGGAAGCTTGCCAGTCAGTATGCTGTGTGTTTGCATGCTGTGCAAGCCAGTCCTGCTTGGTCCATGGTTTTTGGGCCAGACTTGCGAGTCGGTAGATGCAGGGTGGGTAAGGGTGATTTCCGTGATAGGCTCCAGCAGTCCTGTCAGGAGATAGCCTTTGAAATGCCCTGCGTCTTGAGGCTCGGGGAGATGCCAGTGGCCCCTTGGCTTGTCCCAAGTGGCATTTTCATTTTCGCTCTGGCGTCCCTCCCGAAGGGTTCCACTCTACCAGCAAGGTACTTGCAGGAGTTCCGGCGGCTGTGTTCCCAGTACGCCGGTTATCAGCGGCTGTTTACTGATGGGTCGAAGTCGGACGTTGGCGTGGCGTGTGCTTGTGTGTGTAAGGGAGTAACGGTTGCCCATCGCCTTCCATCAGGCTATTCTGTGTTTTCTGCAGAGCTTTTGGCTCTTGGTTTGGCGGTGGAATGTATCCTTGACCTTCAGGGCACCCATTTTATTGTCTTTAGCGATTCCAGGGCTCCTTGGCGAATTACAATCCTCGGAACCCCTTGACACAACGTGTTCAAGCTTTGCTTTCCCGCTTGCCTGGCCAGCGGAAAACCGTGCTCTTCTGCTGGATCCCGGGCCATGTTGGGATTGGTGGAAATGAGCAAGCTGATTCTGCAGCGAAACGGGCCCTTTCTGGCCCTCTCGAAAGGGATCTCAGCCTTGTTCCTTCAGACGCCTTTCCAGCTCTTCGTCTGAGGTTACACGCTTTTTGGCAGACCTTGTGGGACAGACAGGACGGTAATAAGTTACTAGCTATTAAGGCTACCGTCGAGGAATGGCACTCGGCGTGTCGCCGTGAGGAGGTTGTGTTGGCCCGTTTGCGCATTGGTCACACCCGACTTACTGTTTCCTTTTGCGGGGGGTTGACCCTCCTGAATGTTATTGGTGTCGACGGCCACTTACGGTCCGGCACATCCTTGTTAATTGTCGCCATCTTGATGGTGTTCGTTGTCGTTTCCGTCTTCCACATGACATTGCGCGTCAATTGGGCAATAAGTCTGTCCTCCTGTCCGGTGTTTTTCTATTTTTGAAGGAGGTACAGATGTATGACGAGATTTAGATTGTGGGTTTGAATAATATCTCTGTAATGTGTGGTGCAGTGGCAACCCGGACCACTGCACTGTGACTGAGGTTGGCGCTAATGACCAAGCTGTCGACGCGCCATTAAGCCTCAAACCCCCCCCCAAAGTCGCCGAGGTCGTAAGGACTAAGTGGACAGTATGGCGATAGTGTAAGAACATGTAGTTGGCATGAATCTCCCAAAATTCAGCGTTGCCGTCGTCCCTTGGGACAAAAACAAAAAGCTGAGGTCGCTTAGGATAGATACAAAAAGTAACGGCTTTGTGGAAGTATCCAACATTGCTGAGGACGCTTAGGATGAAAACAAAAATCAAAGGTCAAGTTTGACAGCGTTGCTTAGGATAGAAGCAAACCGCAAACGCAAGGTTGACTGCGTCGCCTATGGCCGTGGTCTCTTAGGATAAAAACGAAAATTTGGAAAACTAAAGTAAAGAAAATACTTTTCTTAATAGGTTTTCACCTGCACAAGGTTTTCCGGTAAAGTGGACCTTTGGGAGGATTCTCCTCTGGAAGGCAGTCTCGTGAACACGTGTTACTCCTTATTGGCTGCTTTTAGGAAGTAAACCTAGCTTCATTTTATGATGAACCCTTTCGTCCTCTTATTGTCGTGCCCCCCTTCCCCTAGATGTGGCATTAGCATTATACCATGCTGGTCTATTTTCATCGCAACTTCTGCCCTTTCGAGAGGCCCTCTTTGGGGTTCACCGACCCATTTACAAAAATGCTTGGGGTTACCCCTTTTCACTTCAGGGTGCTTCGTTTGCACGTCTCCTTTGTGCGGAGCGAGCATGTTTTAAACTTGTTTCCCTGTGTAAATTGCAGACCCTCGGTACTTATTAATCCTTTCATTACTTAAATTTTTAATTTATTTTAACACATGATCTGCGTCATTGGCACTTGCGCTCGTCCTCCTCCCTCTCAGTGAGATTGCAGTTTGTGTTAGTCGTCACCCTTTCGTAAACTTTAGTCGTGGACTTTCGAACTTGAAAGTTCATAATGCAACGAACACAATGTAATTATCCTTAGCGATTCCATTTTGTGGTTTGTGCGTTTGGCCATTCTCCTTCGGCTGCTCCTTTCTTTTCTGTGAATGATTCTTGGATGTTTCTTGACCCAACACCGTGATGACAGAAAATTGCATAAGTACTGTCACACTGGGTTTCCTGGTAACTGTTGGTTCTGGGATTTGACAGTCCAGTGAGCAACCTGGCACGTCTCCAGTCAGTCATTCTGCCCTCTTCCCTGCACGCACAACCCTCCCCCCTCTCTTCTTCCTGAGGTTGATGTTTGATTTGGTCATATCTGCTTTCATTCATTCATCTCGCCAAGACTTGTGGAGAAAATCGGGTTTCATATCGGTTTAAAGGTATTATGTGGCATTTTAGCGTGGCATTTTCCAGAAGGAGTCTAGATTAGATGGCAAATATGCCACTTTACTCGTTGGCAGTCTCGTACTAAAATCTTACTTAAAATTGAAAATTGTCTCGTCGGGCTAACCTTCCAAGTGCGTGCTTGGTTTCTCGATCGGTGAGCCTACATTTTCTATGTTCAAGCCGCAGGGCAGTATGCTGACTTACTTCCTGGTCTCTGATTCATGAATCAGTGACCCCCCCCCCCCCTGCGCGGGGTGAGCTCACCTGGGAACAACGCCAGCTTACAGATCATTTGGTAAACCAGGGTTCGGTTTTGACGCAACTTTAAACCCCTCCGCTTATGGCTCGAACAAGTGCCTTGATTTCGACGGGATTTTGTCGAAACAAACATTGGCTTACGACTAAAAACAGCCTCACGTTTCTTAGTCTGCTTCAACATGTCCTTCATTTGGCATCTCTGAACTTCGTGGGTTGCTAGATAGAAAATGCAGCCTATCTGGTATGTGTCGTCTTCCGGTATTTTGGTGGCTCCTCAAAGACATTCTAATCACTGAAAAATGGGAGAGAGAGCACCGTTAGTTATAACGATGCAACGGAAGTGGATTCGCCGTAGTCCCTGTTCATATTTCAGCATTACAGCGAAATTTTGTAATCGTTAGTATCTCAAGAAAATTTTAAAGTTAATTTTGTTTTAGGTTTATGCAAACTCCTTGTTCAGAAGTCGTGAGCACAGAGCGGCTTAGCAGCACCACCGAAGGTCACTAAATTGAAATCTGCTGATGATGGTTGCGCATGGCACTCCAAGCGGGATCAGGGGGAGTGTTTTGGCACTAAATTGAAATCTGCTGATGCTGGATGCGCCCTGACACTCCAAGCAGGATCAGGGGAGTGTTTTGGTTTCCTGTGAGGTAGCTGCACCTGTTCTTCTTGGGCCGAAGTTTCCAATTTCGATCCTAACAAGCCAGAAGTTTTTAAAGTAGTCAGGAAAGTCGTACCGTTTTTACCGAGCTTGTAGATAAGAGTAGTATTGAGTCCCCTACAAACCGTAATTTCTTTCTACTGTTTTGCCAGATTGTCTTGAACTTAATGAACTTGGGATTAGAGTGGTACCCTGTATCTGGCTCAGAACAAAGTTGACTCTTTCAAGTGTACAACTTCCAGTGACTATTTGCAACCTGGACTGGTACAGGGAAAGTTACAGTACATTGAATTTGATCAATTGTTAAGGAGCTGTGAATGGACTTGTTGTTTAAAATGTAGGAAGTACAAGGAGAAAACAGTAAAAAATGGGTTTATAAAAAAGTTTCCGCCACACTTCAGAGCTAAAAACTTACCGGACACTTATCTCCCCAAGTCTTTGTCAATCAAAGTCTTAAACCCCACGTAAATCCTGAAGGGAATGAAAGCGTCCAATTCTAATTGGGGGTATCGACCCCCAAGTTCCTCCGACTCAATGTGTCAGCTCTGGAAGAACGGTGCCTCCCACACCTGTTTCTGCAAGTAGACAAATTTTAAGGGAAATAATTCCACTGCCAATATCACCGTTCAAACTCTTAAATGGGTTTGTGAAGTCGTATAAGCACTTCTATAGACTTCGTGCAAACCGTATTGACTTGCCTTGTGAGGTGCGGGCCCACGGCTTCATGTGCGTGGGGCCTCAAAAAAACACTTTTGTTAGTTACTGTTTTCGTGATAGTAGTGGTTCAAGTGGAAGGATAAAGAGTGCTTCATTGCCAGAAGTAAAATCAAACTTAATTTTACAGCTTAATTTCTCTAATTGCAAACCGGCACTTAATTTTGTGATTTTGCCTCAAACTCAGTTCGTCAAATCCTCATGAAATAACGAATATTACAGTACATCGCAGTGAATGTACCCTAATTAGATTTCAAGTTGAATGTTGCATAACACATTCAAAGCTTCTCTTAAATTGAAGATTTTTATTGGATAGGGATTTGGAAATTTCCTTTCTATTTTTAAGGTGAGGAAACCCGTAACCTCTGATTACATTTTGTACCTTTGGTCTCAAGTTGAGTAATCACTTACCTGTGGTACAGTTACTGTTAACATGTAAATATCTAAATGGTATATAACTCGTACTAGCAACGAGTTCAATCTTGACCCCCCCCCCCCCTAATCTCATGGAACAAGGTCGGCACATGTTACTGAAGTAATATTTTGCAGATGGTTGCGTTACTTTAACACTGCTTAAAATTAGTTTCTTTATTGCCAAAACATCTTAACCTGATAATTTTAGCATTACATTCCTCGAATGTGATGTTCGAGGAATGTAATACTAAAATAATCAGGTTAAGTATGTTTTAGACAAAAAGAAACCATTTTTAGCCGGCCTAGCTGGGGGCCGCCAAAATGTTCTTTCTTTATGCTGTAAATTTTTGCATTATTGCCTCAATGATGCTGTTAGACTTAAGACTTGAATTGCCACCTCGGTGACCTAACCGTGCATGTGCATGTGCGATCCTCCCTATAGAAGAGCGGGGGCTACGTGGGCTCGCCATCTCTTTGTCTCAAGCCGCCGTCGCTGACGGCCGCTCGTTCTGTTGGTTCTTTCGTTTTTCTTTCGTATGGATTCCTGTCCCTTCGGCCGCCCCTGAAGTCATTGTGGCTCCCTTCCGTTCCTTCCCGGGACCGATCCACCGTCCAATCCGGCTATGCCCTTCGGTCATACCAGGCTAGGTGCCTTCCCTTCGTTGGTGCTGAAAACATCGTGGCTCCCTTCCCGTGATCTCCCGGGACCGCCCCACCTTCCGATTCGGCTTACGCCTTTCGGTTGTTCCTGGCAAGTCATTCCCTTCGTTGGATCTCTGCACTCCGTGGCTCCCTTCCCGTGGTTTCCCGGGATCGTTCCACCTTTCGACTCAGCTTACGCCTTTGATCGCTCCCTGATGAAGCTCCTCACCCTTCGTTGGAACGGAAAACGGCGTGGCTCCCTTCCCGTGATTTCCCACCTTCCGATTCGGCTTACGCCCTTCGGTTGCTCCTGGCAAAGCATTCCCTTCGTTGGATCTGAAACCAGTGTGGCTCCCTTCCCGTGAATTCCCAGGACCGACCCACCTTCCGATCCGGCTCACGCCTTTCGGTCGTTCCTGTCAAGTCTTCCTTTCGTTGGATCTCTGCACTCCTGCCTCCCTTCCCATTATTTCCTGGGATCATTTGAACTTCCGATTCGGCTCGCGCCTTTCGTCGCTCTCTGACGAAGCTCTTCATCCTTCGTTCGGTCTGTAAACGCCGTGGCTCTGCTCCCATAGCTCTCCCGAGTTCGACACACCCTCTGCATCGGCCTGGGGGTTTGGTAACACCACAACTGACCCTTCCGAGCTGGCCTTCACCCCTCGATCGTTCACAACTGGACCTCACCATTGACCATGTTTGAAGTCGCTATGGCTCCCTTCCCGTGCTTCCCGCGACCGCCCCACCTTCTGATTGGTTCTGCCTTTCAGTCGTTTTCGGCCAGTCAACCCGACCTTCAAGAGAACCGAAGACATCGTGGCTCCCTTCCCGTGGATTGCTGGGACCGATCCACCTTCCGTTCAGGCCTTTGCCTTTCGGTCGTTCTGCTAGACTAACTTGCCCTTCGCTGGTACTCTAACACACCAGGGCTCCCTCCCCGCGCCCTCCGGTCGTCAATTCCAAGTAGGATTCCCTTCGTTGGATCCGAAGACAACGGGGCTCCTTTTCCGTTGATTCCCGGAACCGTCCCCCCTTCCGAACCGGTTCACGCCCTTAGGTGGTCTCCACCAGGACCCCTCCCTTCGTTGGAATCGGAACACCATGGCGCTGCCGTTCGACCGGTTCTTGCCAAGCCTCCTATCCCTACGTCGAGTTCGAAGACAACGTGGCTCCCTTCCCGTGTCTACCCGGGACCGCTCCACCTTCCTAATGGGCTCCCGCCGTTTAGTCGCCCAACCCCTTGCTCAGACCGAGGACACCGGGAACCTTTCCTATAGTCTAGTGAGGTCTCTTCACCTCCCGCACGGCTAGCTTTTGTGCCGTTCCTTATCTCCTGTCTTTCCCTTCAGGCTTCAGGAACACACAGACCATCACGGATTTCCCTCCACAAAAAAAAAAAAAAAAAACCTCCAAGGCCTCCATCACCGAGGCCTTCACTACACCGTTCCGAGCATGTCTTTGCCTTGACCCAACACGACTTCCGAGCCTAGCCATCGCTCACACCCCCACACACTTTCGAACTCCCGACCCCTTCCCTCTCACATTATCCCTCCGTTACTACCTACGCTCGGACCCCAGTTTCGCCTTCTTGGGAACCAGGCCCAGCCACCTCATTTCACGGCCGCAATCGACACCGCCCTTCGGTCTCAGTCCCCGACCCAGACCCCACTCCACATGGCCGGTTCATCTCCCTTCGCATTTCACCGACTCGCACCCCTTTCGGTCTCCTCAGACCACTTCCCTCTCCCAACATGAACCAAACTCCCTTCATCCTAATTTGGTTCATATCACTCTCCACACACAAATAAAAAAAATAATAATAATAAAAGAAACTATTCAAATAACCTAAGTCGCTCCGAATGGCCAAAAAGAAAAAAAAAACCTTTTCAGCGGAGACTTTCCACGGCTCCTGACACGTTGGCCGGCTGGCCGCCATGCGCGCTGACGTTCCCTTCGGTCTCACCTTCCGCCTTTTACTTCCGCCTTTCCTTCACACTTTTTGTTGGCTCACGCCTACACTGTTTAGCGCCCCACGTCACCGTGTTCTCCCACACCATTCGTTTGCCACATTGTGTTTCACCATGGTCAAGACCAAAAAACCAAGAATGTTGGAGGACGAAGAAGATATATATTTCGGCCGCGTTCCGGTAATAGATGATCCTGGGAAGTGCCATTGCGCAGGACTCCTAAATCCACTACGTTTGGACCCGCACAAAACGGTGTGCCAATATCACAGGCAGTGTGATTACTACAACAGCCCATGCCCCATTTGTGTGACAGTAACCCACAAAATGTGGAGGGAGATTGTATCTCGACAACTCCTATCTGCCACTCGTAAACGACAGGCCAAAAACCAAAAGCCTATCGTGCAACGACTTCGTGCGAAACTGCAATCCCCGTTTCCCTCCCCTTCACCAACTCCATCAACGGTGCCCCCAACTCCGGGCAAAGTTCATTCTTATTCTGCCACAAACACACCACTTTCTCAGCAATCGTGGCCAAATCCTCTGAAGCGACCGACACGCCAACTAGCACAGTCTGTTGCTTCCGAATACCAACCCGAAACTCCCATCATCCACCCAGCACCCGCAATCATTGAAGATCACCTTCATCACCCATCATTACTACTGTCCCTGTCACCAATCAAGACGTTGAAGTTCCTGCGACCCCCTTCTCCCCTCGCCCGGGGAACTCTGAAGACGAAACGACCCTTCATTTGGACTCAACTCCGTCGAGGGAATCTGGCTCCCCGACCCCTCAAGTTGTTGTCTCGCCTACCCCAACCCGTCGGGAACCCCCTCCACTCTACGGACTTGACAACGATGAAATCGTCGAGGTGGATCATGAAAATTATTTTCACCCTCCGCCATAAACTCCATTTAAACATCCGTGCCAAGAAACAGTTTCACAAAAAACGCAAAAAAACTCAAACCATACTAGCTCCACCTGCAGGACATCTTCTTCCAGCAACACACCTCGATCTGCAAGCTAAAGGAGGAAGTAGTCTCTTAAGGTTCAAAATGCCGCCCAATTTAAACAGCTGACAGATGCATCTTCACTAAGGCCGTACGCAAGGAACCAGTTTCTCCTACCTCACACAGGTCTCAATCCGCCAACAATCCTCCAACCATGGGTTCTACAGCCAATCGAGTACACTCACAAAATGCGTCACTCGTACCACCGTCCGAGCCGTTTTCAATATCCTGCCTTTCACGTTGCACATTCTGACCCACGCCTAAAGCCGGAATCTTTTCCTACACAACCGTAGTAGTTTTGACGCCAGTCTTGTACTATCCATTCTCAACAAGTTCCCGACTACATTCTTCACCTCCAACAAAACCACATTACTGATGCTTGGAACTCAATCAAAACATCATCCATTGCTCACATTCTGCAAACGTATTCCCTTTGGCAATATGATAATTCACGCTCCTCCACCCCTCTCCACCACGACATGGTTGGCCTCTCGGAAACCCCAACTACAGACATTCCATGTACCCCATGCAGGTCTAAAGCCAGACCTGCATCGGCCTACGATCTCACCCCACTCCTCCCAACTGGGAAGGGGACCCCTAGCCGGCCACACATTTTTTTTTCACTTGGCACAAAAAAAGAAGAAAAAAAGTCACCTCTCGGAACCCCACCTCAAACTTTCGTAGAACATGACGTTATCATCAGTGCAACTTTGTAACCTACTTTCATCTCTTAAAGCTACCTCTGTTTCCAAGCGAAGATGTTAAGATAATAGAATCCAGTGGCTGGCTAGCCTATTAAACATGGATTCTTCTCTACAACAATAAAAAAACAAAACAAAAAAATGGAGGAGGAGGAAAGGAAATCAAACCAAGTCCTTCAACACCCACATTCCGGACCTCTGGTTACCCGATTCATCTCGCCTGTGCAACTGTTACACTTAAGGTAATGTCAACTCCTTCACTTCTCCCCTTTAACTTAAACACTTTAGGTTTCATCTCTGAAGGGTGTTCCTTCACCCTCTCAGAACGCTCCACTAGGTGACAAACCACCTCAGAACCTCAGAACTCGCTCAAAAGGTGCCCGCCACCTAATTTGATGAGGTTGGCCTGTCAGTGCAAAAATTGACAAGTATAGCACTTTACAGCATAAAGAAAGTACATTTTGCCGGCCCCCCCAGCCAGGCTGACTAAAAATGTTTCTTTTGCTGTTAAAAGTGCTATACCTTAGGCCCCTCCCTGCCTCCCCTCTCAAAGTCACCTTTTGACTTTGCTGAGAGACAAAAGAGATGGCGAGCCCGTGTAGCCGCCGCTCTTATATAGGGAGGATCGCGCATGCGTATGCACGGTTGGGTCACTGAGGTGGCAATTTAAGTCTCAAGTCCAACAGCATCATTGAGGCAATAATGCAAAAATTGACAGGTGTAGCACTTTTAACAGCAAAAGGAACCATTTTTAGCCGGCCTGGCTGGGGGCTGGCAAAATGTTCTTTTTACTATCGTAAAATGCTTCTCTGCGTGGCCCAGCGAGCGAACGCCAACACCGTATGTCCACCTGTAGTTCCCATCCGTCGCTCGGTTGTCACTGAAACCGATAGGGTATTACCGATATGCGACGTAATAGCTTGCCTGTGTTAATATGCTACCACAGAGCAGTTCCATCGGTGGGAGCAGTTGAGTTGGAACTAGATTATTTAAAATAATTTTTTATTCAATTTTGAGCAGTAAAAGCATAAAATAAGCGATTGTAGCACATATTACTGAAAGTAAGTATTTTGGATAGATTTTTTTGGATTTCAAACAATTGTTTTTTAGAATTTATTTGCCACCGTAAAATAGTATTCATCAACTCTGAATTTAGTTCCCTAAGCTCTAAACCAGCAAAAGGCATGTCGCATTGATTTTGCTTCCTGGAAATTGGTTGGTAGTACCACCACATCCCCATTAGCTAGAATAATATCTTCATCGATAGTAACTCGCCAACAATAACGCATCACCAAAAAGTTCCAATTTCATCTCCACTAGCAAATTTTGATAAT
Organism: Lithobius niger; assembly: GCA_023313725.1. Lineage (NCBI taxonomy): Eukaryota > Metazoa > Arthropoda > Chilopoda > Lithobiomorpha > Lithobiidae > Lithobius > Lithobius niger. The sequence continues at coordinate 33,308 of JAHWFP010238941.1, read as the reverse complement.
TTTTACTATCTTCGTCAAGCATGAGCCATGAGACACTTGTACGTACACCAACGATCGCCTCATTTGAATTTCTTTCCACACAATCAGTCTCGCAGTGTACCTTAAGTTATTCATCCTGGGTGCTGTTGTAGTCGTTCTCACTTAGTAGAGTTTGACTCGCTGCAGGAATACCGCTATGCCGTGAGCACATCATTCAGTTCTGGTGTTAAATTTCTTGGGATGTTTTCCCACTGCTTCATCTTGGCAATAATTAATTGCGATCGTTCCAAGGCGGGATGGTGTGCCTCCTTGGAAGAGTTTGATTACTGATCCATTTTAACATTACTTGGGTTCCCTACCAGTCAATGTCATGGTTGGTCCTAATTTTGTGCGCTGCCACGGCACTTATGTCTTTCTTGGATGTTACTTTCGTGCATTCTTTGACTCCTTAGTGCAAATTTGACGTTTTGTTTCCCCTACATAACTTTTAGGGCACCCTTTGCGGGAGATCCAACCTGGCTCTCGACGTGTCTGGTGAACATCCAGCACGAAATGTTCTGGTGGTTCGGCATTCAAATTATGGCTGGAAAGGGCTTGGGAAACGACTTGTGCTGCAGCTGGACGTTGGGGTCATTGGGTTGCGAAAAAAAGCAGCGCATTCAGTTCACGTTCAATGTTCTTTTTATGCCTTCGCTTATCCTGGGTGGGTATGTGACTACTTTGGTTTGGGTCTCTTATCAGGAGGGAGTTTCACTGGACATCTCTTCATCTTTTGCCTTCTTGGGGGCGAGATTGATTTCCTGGGCGTGATATCCAAAGTGGGAGTCGGCATCATCTTACTTGATGTGCATCTTTTGATTCAAATAATTTTGTTCTAAATGACGGAAGCTGGGACATGCGGCAGCCTGAGGAAAACTGGATCTTGCTGTCTGGCTGTGTTGGTTTAGTGTAGGGTTTCCATACGAGTCCTTGTTCGGCGTTGGTAATAAGCACATCCAGGAAAGGTAGTTGCTGCTGCTCTTCAATTTCAACCACAAATTCTTGGTCGGGATCCCAGTTATTTAGGCGTATGAAGAACCCTGTCTGCCACTTTTTTTCCTTGGTACCGAAAAAATACCCACGTTGTACGTCCAATTCGACAGTCGTGGCTTTGTGCGGGTGATGTGTTAGTCGAGAAACTGTAGAGACTAGTTCGTTGAAGGTCTCGCTAATGTTGGAGAGATGGATCTTGAAGAATCTACGATCAAGTTCCATGTACCTTCTCCTGATCTTCAAATTCCGTGCTGATTCGTCGAATTTACTCAGCATTATGTGTGACGTTAGGTAAGAGGGACTTTGATGTAACGAGGCCAAGGCTTCTCCGGTTTGGAGGGTGACGGGTCCAGAAGCTGGGTGAAATCAATGGTGTTGGACAGGCAGTATGTGCCCCAAAGTACTTATCACATGGCTAGAAAATAGTTTCTAGTTGCCGCCGAAAATATATATTAAAGCATTCTTGTCTTCGAATGCTCTTTCCCTAGAGAAGTGAAAGTGAATCGACAGCCAGCTCCGTAACCCCAGTGCACGTGCACCAGCAAACCCCTCATATAAGGGGCGTGAACGTGTGTCATCTTTCTTCTTAAGGCATCCACAGCGTGCGGATGTATTCTGCTATTTCCCGATTTTTCAACGCTTTCGTTGTCTTGAATAACTTGCCTTTCATCATCTGGCGATCGAGCGTCTTCAGCGACTCACCTGACTAGAATCAAGGCAACCTCGAAGGGCCTAATTTTATGAAGATGTGTTCACTGATGTTGCCTCTTTTCAGTTCGCTCTTCTCGGTAACTCAACTGCGTGGACGTCCTGTTGTCTGCCTCTCGTCAGCTTCCTGTCGTTTGGAGCACTTCTAGACTGTTGTGCCTCACTACCTGTCGTCCTTCGCTGACTGTCGCTTACAGCTCTTCTGAGACTCTTCTTTCACGACTCTCGTTGTAGTACTTCCGGCCTACTGTCTTTCACTGACTGTCGCCCTGTGCTGTCTGTCATCTTTCGCTGCTTGTAGCCTATCTCTGACCGTCGTTGCAACTCTTCTAAACTGTCATCCTTCGCTCCTTTCGTTACAGCTCTTCATCCAAAACTGATTGTCGTCCTGTCTTTCGCTGCCTGTCACTGACTTGCGCTTTCACTGCTTGTCTCCAACAATGACCGTCGTTGCTGCTCTTCTAGACCGTCTTCCTTCGTTCCTGTCGTTGCAGCTATTCTGGTTTACCATTCGTTGCTGCTTATCCTGCACTACCTAAGACTTTCCCTGCCAGTCGCCTATCGCGGGCCATCGTTTCAGCTCTTTTGGACTGTAGTTCCTCTTTCCTGTCATTGCAATTCTTCTAGACTGTATTCCTTTGCTGCCTGTCGCCCTTTGCTGCCTATCGATTGCAGCTCTTTAGGCTGCCATCCTGCACTCTTGTTGGCCCTTCGTAAACAAGTCTTTCATCCCTCGCTGCCTGTTGCCGATCACTGACCATCGTTGCAGCTCCTCCAGACTGTCGCCCATTGTTCCTGCAGCTCGCTGCTCTTCTGGATTGTCGCCTATGCTGTTTTTTTGTTTTGCCAGCTGCGGACCCTCTTCCACAAGCTTACTGATATTATCCATTGACACTCTGAAGTGAGGTTTCTTTCTGAGGACCGCTCCTTCATCTGTCACTAGTCCATCTTGGCACTTTCGTCAGCCCGAGTTGCACTGCTTCTGTCACTTTACCCCCTGACCTTTCAGCTCTGCAGACCGGAGTTAGTCAACAAGTCATGCCAAGCCAAGTCAAATCAAGTTAACACAGGCTCTTCTGGACTACAGCCCATCGCCGCCTGCTGTCTTTCACTGCCTGTCGGTGCAGCTCTTCTGGTCTGTTCCTTTGCTACCTGTCGTTCTTTGCTGAGTTTCGTTCGAGAGTTTCTGTATATGTCGCTGCTCGTTTTCTTTTGATTTCTGATCTGCTTGAAAAGTCGTCGTAGGTGGTGTGGAGCTTCAGCGCCATCTCTAGTTGAGCATGGATATCATTTTTTTCATTTAAGAGATGATGCAACGGGTCGGTGATGCTCTCAGTGGTAAGAAGTTTGGTGGCATGGGCCGCAATTTGCTTAATACGAGTGGAATTGGATTTCGGTTTCACACATGTAGATTTCGTAAAAATCCTTCGTTGCCAGGCTAAGTTGAATTTCGGATGACATTGAAGTTCAAAATTTGTACACACATTTTTTCTTTGCCTTGTTTACGTTCGTTCTTGTATTTTAGTGAAGCTCTGCTCAGTTACATTACCATCATGTGTTGAACACTTTAGCAAGAATGTGGGGCAAACTTCAGTTCCTCATGGTTGAGTGTCTTAATTTGCTGCCTGTCAGTAATCCAACATTGAGAAGTATGTGTCTCTGCGGCGGCAGTCCCTTGAGCAACACTAATTACAGATTGAATAATTTCCCCCCTGTAATATTATTCCAAAGAAATATTAACCTGTGGGTGGAGTAATATGTGGAAATGGCTCCTAGTGCTACACATAGTAACGGATGGCTTGGTTTGATTAATGCAATTTTGTTCTAATATCTGTTGCCGCATTGCAGGTAAAGAAATGCTCCACTAAAAAAGGAATATGGTCTTCTCCCCTTTCCAGAAACTGAAGATTAGGCAGGATGCTGCAGCTGCCTTTATTGACGTCGCATAATGACCCCAAATAATTCCTATTTTTAATAGTTAGTGTTTAAAGCAGCTACAAAAAAAAATTAATGCAATCATGGAATTTACTTTTCTTTTTTCGTAATACATCAAGTTGGTGATAGCTTTTCCATGATACTACTAAATGCACCATAGAATTCCATTGTGCACAATTCACCATCGGTTTATAAACACTAATAATTACAAAAAGTATGCAAATTTTCACGCCAGATTTTCGTTGCGTAGCAGTTGCTCAGCTTGCAGCTAAGTGACTTGTTATTAAAAAGCAAACGTTGTGTATAGTGCAAGTGATGGGTGCCTTTGCAAAGTGTAGTTATTAAAACTGTGTGGGGGTTGGAAAGTCGAAATTTGAATGGGAACCCTGCTTTATTCTTTAGCTTGCTTTGATATAAATTTATTAGTTGATTCACACTATTGGTACACAATTAATTCTTGTTTTTGTATTCTTTTAGCCTCAGACAATGATGTTTCCCGGTCTTCACCCAATGGCAATGATGTCAACGCTCGGGGCTGGCTTTCCCCGTGGCCCTGCTCCCTACGGCATGTATGGTGGCTCTGGTAGCTACATGCCGACAATGTATCCAGGTTCCATGGTTCCCTCACAACAAGCCCCTCCTCAGGAAACGACGTTCCTGTATATACCTAACGCTGCAGTTGGTGCTATTATTGGTACAAAAGGAACACACATTCGCAACATCATTAGGTTTTCAGGAGCTTCCGTTAAGGTAGATAAGTTGTATGTTTTCCGAATTTTATAAACGTTACGTAAGTTTTGTTTTGTGAATTTTTTATTTGGGCACAAGTTTTGAGCACTTCTAGCCGCCAGCATAGACGGGGGTGGGGGGGGGGGGGCAGGATAAGGCACTATAATTATCTAAATATTACTCGTGTTAGGCCATGTTTGTGCTTTCCGTTGTGAGTCACGAATACACCCCACCTTTCGCAAGTTTACCACACCTCATCTCTGGCCCCCCCCCCCCCCCGCTACAAAACTGGAAGACGACTGTTTCGTTTGTTGGCACAAGAAGTAGAATACTACTTCAGAAAGGTGCAATAAGACACTTTCTTGTTGCCACTGGAAAACATGCATTTCCTGTTAATTTCACATTCATTGTCCCAATGGATGCGTCTCCCTGGAGGTTTCTTAGCTGCATGTAGCCGCAGGCTCGGTAACCCTACCGCGCCTGAGCTGCGTGGTCCATTTCTATAAAAGAGAGCACTGAGGCTTTCACCATTTATTTTCCTCCAGTGCCTGTCTCCACGTCACTTCGTCTCCCACCTTTCGTTCAGAATTTGGATTTCAAACTTCGCATCGTGCCGAACACGACTACAGCCTATGGCATAGCCGACCAGGCACCACGTGCTGCTCCTGTCTCTGACGCTGCTCACTCTTAGGCTTTTGCTGATCGTTTGCTCTCGGCCCTTGACTTGGCTATCCCGACATCAACGGACCCTGCCATTCTCAGGGTTCGTACACGGCCTTGAATTCCTTGAAAAACCTTAAATTTGAAAACTGAAAATTCAAGGCTTGAAAAATCTTGAAAATGGGAATTTTCGTTGTCAGAGCCTGGAAATGCCCTTGAATTTTGTGGGTTTACTTTGTGTGGAGTGAGGTTAATGCGCAAATATTAATTTAGAAATAAAATTAAACAAATGAAAGAGTGGTTTGTCAGCTGAATCTATTTCTGCTCTGAATCATGCTTCCCCCTCCAAGTAGACTGAAAACGAGAATTATAGTGCAGTGCAAGTAATTTTTCCCAGCAGGGGCAGCTGAGAATGCTGTTCTACTTTTGTCCTTCCTCCTTGTCCATTGGTGGGAGAGAGGACGTAATTTTTAAGAATGCATTGGTGCCAACAATTACATCTTGAAAATTAGTGGAATTTAAAAGGTAATTTTGGGAGTGTACTGTGCAAAGAGTCTTGATGTTGGTTGTAAATTAGCCTTGAAAAAGCCTAGGAAATGGTTTTGTCTGTTATGTACGAACCGTGTTCTGCTGGCAACCATTGATGTCTCACCGCTACAAGCCGGACAGAGGACTACCAATTACTTTCGACCTCCAAACCCCCGAAGAGATTTTCAAAGATGCAAGGAAATACTACCTTGAGGTAAAACGCAACCGACACCATGCGTCGGAAACTCAAAGATCCCCGAAGTCGCCACTCAACCTTTCGTCACGCCGTTGCCACCACGCTGTGACCCGCGTGAGGTTAACCAGTTGGTAGAGTCAGCAATTCGCAAGCTTTCGTCCGCTTCTGCTCCACCACGCTCCTGCTCTTCATCCGTTCGCCGTGAACACACGGACAATTGGGTGGCATTGACTTAAAGCCATGAAAGCTGCAAGAGACCCCCGTCCTTTCCAATGTCAAGAAATCCTGCCCAACTATAACGGAACCATCCGCAACTCAATCGGACGAACTTTCACATCCTGATCCTGCTCAGTTTTCACTTACGGACCCCAATCAACTTTCGTCCAAAGAACCCGCAAAGCACAGTCACTTTCTGGACGACTTCGTCACGTATGACCCGTTCATCCCGCTGACAAAACTTCAAAATAACGGAAGAGATAGTTCCTGACTGCTTTCTCTACAAACCCTCTCAATCTGCGGGTGCTCCCGGACTCAGACCGGTTGGATTTGCCTTACGTGACCGTGATGCTAAACCCCGGAACTTCCTAGGCCAATCGACAACTCGTTTAACCCGCCTGTTATGCCGGCGGCGCAAAGGTGATGCACTCGAATTGGATAAAGATCCCCTGGTGCCACACCCAGGGAAGGAGATGAGTTTCTTCCGTCCTTTCTGACAAACTCCCGGAATTTCGACACGTACTCTAGAGTGCGAACTTTTAAATGTGAAATAAAACTCGATTTTGGAACATGGCTTTCGATTCCATGAAAGGCCGAAGTCCCGGCTCACGTACTCTATGACGACGACGACAAATATCTCCGGTTGAGTCTACGCGCCGCTTCCCGGGCCGACGTCTTAAGCACTGCAGTCAACGCTCTGTGAGAAACTTTTGTCCGACCTGAGCCCCAATGAGATCAAGAACCTTTCATCCCTCATCTCTCAGCTCTTTTCAAAAAGCAAGTTTTGCCACGTACCACTCCATGAACTGCACAACGAAAGCTGTTTTCAACAATGTCCTCCTTCTGCGGGAAATAGCCCTAAACTCTGCCGCAAGTCTCAATGGCTCGACGATGCACCACCTTCATAACCAAGCCATAGACTAAAGAGACGCTGTTCAGAGGACTAATACCATCTCTAGCTCCGCACCTCGACATCTCGCGAACGCCAAAGACTGCACGACAGAACCAAACCTTTCCATGGCCCTTTCACAAGAATCCCAGGCTGCCTTCAAACCAACCGGCTCCGGATAACTGGAACAAATCACGACCTCCACCACTCGACAACAACAGGAACGAAAGCAAACAATCTCAACGACCAGACCAGCTTTTTCGTACGAACCAGCTGGCTCGATCCCGCATGGCTTCATCAACAAAAGGACAACACAAGAAAGCCGCAACTCCCGACCGCAGAAGCCGATAGTCGTCACCAGGGGGCAGAAGCTCTTTCGCAAAACCAAATGATGCCACACTGCTTTCATCCCTTTCGGTAGGAGCAAGGCTAAAACACTATCAGCTTGGCAGAATATAATGATCAACAAAGAAATCCTTTTACTAATCCAAGACGGCTTTTGACCGATCATTCACACAAAACCACCTTTAACAGCTCCTCAACCAAAAAAAACCTTTTCATCCAAAATCCAACAACTACTGGCCAAAAACCACTAGACAATCTCAATCGATTTAGAAAACGCGTACCTCCACGTCCCTTATATCCCAAAACTCTTCACTACTTTCGTTTCTCTAAGTATAAAGAGTTCAGGTACCGCCAGTTCGGACTCAATGCCGCCCCGAGAATTGAATTTTCATACTTATTCTAAAGCCCATCTTGGCCTAATTACAACAGCAACAGATTCAAGCAAGTGCATATCTAGGTGACTGGGCGCTGAACTACCAAGACCCTCAGCAACTCGAACTCGACCTCACAATCAATTTCCTCAACCAGCTCGGATTTGGAGTGAACCTTACAAAATCACATCTAACACATACACAAACCTTCTTCGTAGGTGTTGCATTCAATCTAAAATCTGCAACGGTGATGCCCTCACGTGACAGAATGGAAGACTTCTCTTGCACTCTCGCCGATTCTGCCTACAATCCCTCCACTCCCTCAGAGAAATAAACTCACTCGTCGGGAAATTGGACGCCTTGGCAGCTTTTGTGCCATACGGTTGCTGGATGGTCAGACCCTTTCACCACCACCAAATCGACTAATGGTCCTCCCTTCAATAATGGCCAGACCACAAGCAAAAGTTGGATCCCTACTGTGGTGGTCGGACCTGACGAAGCTGTCACAATCCGTACCACACCATGAACTAATCCCAAAAAGTCTACTCTTTACGGATGCCTTCCAAGAGGGATGGGGAGCCCACATGGACCACCTTCAAACCTCCGGCCTTTGGTCTCCCCCCCCCCCCCCCCCCTAGACCTGAAACACGTAAACATTTTGGAATTCAAAGCCATCCTGTTAGCCCTGCAACACTTCCGCCCATAAGTCCAGAATCAAGTAGGACAGGTCCAAGCAGACAACACAACTTCACTAGCATATATCCGGAAAGAGGGAGCAACAATATCATGGAAACTACACGAGATCACCTCGACCATCTTCCAGTTCTGCATACAGAACATCACCTTGCTGTCCCTGCACATCCCATGAAACAAATGTAATTGAATTGCAGACTCAACTTGCTGGAATCCTCCTACAGGCGAATGGACTCAACAAATCCACCTGCGAATATCTCAACATCTGGGGCACCCCAATGCTGGACCTATTCGCCTTGAGGCACAATGCCGGACTTCCCCACTTGATCAGCCCTAACCTACCCATGGCAGAACCTATACACACATCTCTTCCCACCATTCAAACTTCTCCCACAAGTTCTAAAAAGATAAAAGGAACTCAAAGCCACCCGTGGTGGCTTACATGCTCAAAGTCTTCAAAAAGGCTGGAATTCTTCAAGACGAGGCCATCCGCATCGCTTCCAAGGCAACCAGGGACTCGACAGAATGTAGATGGCCACTGGTCAAAGTGGTTTCATTGGTGTCTCAGAAAGAAAATTAAGCCAATCGATCCCCCTTTACCAAGCCTATTGAATTGAGCCTATTGAGCCTGTGGTCATCCATCCTTGTCTATCGCTCTGCACTGAACTCTGTCTTTATAGCGGCAAACAAAACCTCTCCGCTTTCGGCCTTAATCAAATCCTTTGAAATGGAACGCCCCACAAGAAGACGACAATCTCCAGACTGGGACCTATCCACAGCCCTCATTTCCTTGATGCAAGCCCCATATAAACCAACGCAAGACAGCTCATTTACACCTTTTGACACGGAAAACTGTCTTCCTTGTAGTCTAACAGCCAATCTTCGCTACAGCGAAATGCAAGCCCTATCAACTGATCCGGCTTACTGTCTTTTCGGTTCAAACTTCACCGCCAGTAACTCTAATTCCACGAGCAAGTTTTCGGGCAAAAACACAAAAAACCTCTGAACCATCAAAACCTATCGTCATTCCAGCTCTCTCGAACATCCTCGGAAATGAACCTGAATGCCAATTATGCCCTGTACTTCCATTTTGGGTTTACTTAACACGAATCACACACTAAGAAATCTGGAAAGGAAGAAATCAACTATTTCTACCCATTGAGCCATCCTCCGGGGAAACTTCAGCGGCATGAATAGCAAAATGGATAAAGAAAACAATTCAGCGTACGACAACAACGGCTCAAGCGATAACATGAGTTACGAGCAATCTCAGCATCAAGGGCTCTCCACAACGCCATCCCAGTACAAGAAATCCTGGCAGCAGCAGCTTGGCGGAACACCTCCTCCGTCGCTTCACACTACCTCAGAGATATTTCAAGACAAGCATATGGACGACACCGGCTGGAACCAATCGTCGCAGCCATAACTGATCAACCCCCCTCAAAGCACTCGGGACGAAGCAGAAACAAGCCTTCCTCAAGACACAGAAGCAAGACCCTTCAAAATTAAACCAACAGTGCCTTTCATGGCCACCAACTTTTTCGAAAGAACCAAGGTTATAGGTTATAGAACCAGGTTATAGATGTATTCCAGCGGTAACAAGAAAGTCCATTTTGCCGACAAGCCGGCTAAAAATGGTTTCTTTTGCCTAGGAAAACTTACATAATCTACACCCGCCCTGCTTCCCCTTTCGAGTCTCCGCCTGACGTATTTAGAGGAAAATAAATGGTGAAAACATCAGCACGCTCGCTTTTATAGGGGAGGACTACACTGCGCAGGTGCGGTAGGGTTACCGAGCGGAAGGCTACATGCAGCTAAGAAACCTCCAGGGAGAGACATCCATTGGGTCTATGAATGCAAAATTAACAGGTTATGTATGTTTTCCTGGGCAGAAGAACCAATTTTAGCCGACCAGTCGGGAGGGCCAGAAAAATGGACCCCCCCCCCCAATACCATGGGAATCAATTAGGAGAAATCTCGCCTTTCCCCAGCACGAAAGTTTCCTTTCCTCGGAGCCCAGTTCGACTTGTTAAGATTCGCATTCAGACCATTGACAGTCACAGTCCTGCAGCGTTATATCTCGAGTGTGTTGGGCCCTGGATTCAATTTTGATCTGGATTGAATTTTGTTCATTGGCCGGTTGGATTCCATGGCAACGCTATGGGTGCTTGGCAATCTAGACCACGGGTTTCGGAATGACTACTGGAAGATCTTAAAAAGACTGGGAAGATCAACTCCTATTGAGCCCCTCCCGAAGGAAGACCTCCTCTGGTGGGCCAGCCCATCCAATCTCATCCGTGGTGTCCCTGTTCATCAGCTGTCAGACTCCCTCCTGTTAACGGATGCTTCCTACCAAGGTCGAGTTCGCGTGGACTCCTAACTCTTCCACCGTTTACCCTTCAGGCTGTAATCAACCTGAATAGCACCCCCATGGTGGACGGCTGCCATGGTTTGTAGACCTGAGGGAGATGAATAACGAAGGCCCCCCCCTTTCCCTTCAGGGAGGAACGGGGGTAGGATCCTTCATCCAAATCTGAAAGCCCTCCACTTTTACTCATGGAGACTCTACTTAAGCATTGGGTTCTACCTCCAGGTGATAAAGATGACTGCAGTGACACACAGCTTTGACCGTGAAAGTATGCGCATCCAAATGGAGAAAATGGTCAGATTGGTGCCGAGTAGAGAAGATCAACTAGTGTACTCCGGGTGTGACAAATGCTGGCACAGTTTCTTGAATCACTTTTCGAGAATGATCTGTCCACCACTGCAGTGATGGGTTACAGATAACTTAAAAATCAGATTGATGAAAAAGTTGGTGCTTATGTTTTCTGGAGGTGAAGAAACACGTCACACTCATGGTTTCAACGTTGGTCCAAGCCTTTCGGGTTCAATACCTTGGATCAGACGTATCCTTCCAGTGTGGCGTCTACCCCTGGTCTTCTTCAGCTTATCTTCTCCGCCATGCAAACCCGTCGGTAAAGCTTCCTTCATTAACTTGGCCATGAAGACTTGTTTTTCTTGTAGCCCTCGCCACTGAATTTCGTCGAGGGGATACCATGGCATTGACCATGAGGGAGGGAAAAGATTGGTCGAAGGTTACTTTCTTACTATCTGCAAAATACTGACCTTCAGTAATTCATGCTAAAATCGCTTATTTTGGCTTATCATTGCCCAAAACCAAAAAATAAAATCTATTTTTTGTCGTCTCCGTGAGTTTCTCCCTCTGCCCGCCAGGCGCGCCACTGTGTCTACACACAGATGCGGCCGCCCTCTTGGCTAATCCTCACATTCGCTTGGACACGTTGAAGTGTCAACGTGTTTTTCTGGCTTGGAGCTCAATATGTCTGACGTGAGTGAATCTGAAGTTAGGATACGCGAAAAGATCAAAGGCGGAAATTTTCCGTCATGCACATGTGTCAAAACTCCGCAGGATTTACACCCTTCATGTCGGAAGTGCAGGGAATGTGATTTCGTAAACAAATTCTGTGATCTGTGTGCATTACACGAGGCGGCGGCCATTACACACGTTCTTCGGGCATGGCGGAAAACCGACAACAAAAGAGCTAATAAAGAAAAGAAGGCCGGTAAGCTAAGCATTGACGATCGTCTAAAATTTATGGAAAATGACCCAGATACTCCTGCTATTTTTCACGATACCCCTAGTGATGTTTCACCACTGGATTTTGATGGTTTCGATCCGTCGGATCAAACGGTTTACACACCGAATTCTTTGGGTGCGGTCGTGATGGCGGCGAGAAACATGGCGGCGGTCACAGCTAATCAGAAAGCCGATGAATCCAGGGCTATTCTTACCAAAGACCTTAATAAATCGTTAGATACGAAAATCGACGTTTTAAAATCCGACCTTTTAGCTTCCTTTGCTGACCTCCTAAAGACCCATAGTGCGAGCGGGATGATTTTGCAACCGTCAATCCCTGCGGTGGCGGAAGTGTCCTCACACAGTAACGATCGTAGTTTGACGGTGGATGGCACGGGAAAGCAGTTAAAAAATAGTAGTTCGGCCACCCAAAAGTCGGGCATTTCGGTTACAACGAAAGACCACACGATTACCGCCTCCAATTTAGGTAGCAAAGGTGTGAAGGGGGAAAAATGTAATGAGAATTTTAAGGGTAGCAATGGCAAGCCGTCACGATCCTCTCACGATAGGCAGATCGATGATAGTAATGTTGCAGCTAAAGTGGGCGAAACAGCGAGGAAAAGCGGAAAGACGTCCACACCTAGCGGTCGTCATACGGACAGAAAGGATTCCGGAGGCGACCGCGGGGACAGAGCCGACACAGTGGTTAAGAGCAGTAAAGTGTCAAAATCCCGGTCCGCGCCCGAGAAAAGGGAGAGCGGACAGGGGCAGGGCTCGAGATCGCTGAGCGACAGGGGGCGCCCTGAGCATTGCAAACTGGGAGCTCGAGGAGCGGCGCCGGACGGCGATGGGTTCGCAAATTTCCTTGCTATGGCTAAGCGTCTGTGGGTTACGGATGGTGAGAGAACGCCGCCGAGCGATTCGGAGAGCAGCGCGTCGCCAGAGCGCAGGAGGTCGCCACATCGCGGCGACGGTCGGCGCTGCACGTCGCCCCGCAGGTCGCGGTCCCCCTCTCAGGGCAAAGGAAGGCAGACGTCGCCGGACCGCAGTGCTACGCCGAGAACGTATAGGTCTCCACTGAAAGACAAGTCTGGCCGGCGCCGACAATCGCCACAGCACCGACAATCGCCACATCGCCGACAATCGCCACATCGCCGACAATCGCCACAGCGCCGACAATTGCCACAGCGCCGACAATCGCCAGCTAAGGAAATTCCGGGCTACGGGCGCGCGCAACTGGAAGAACACTTAATGGTGCTTCGGGATGCCTTAAAGAGTTGTTCTCAAAGTTTGTCAATGCCCGATCCATCATTAAAGGGACATGCTGACCGGAAAAGACAACTCGATCCAGAAACAGTGTCAGCAACAATGTGCAAGAAATCCAAAAAGGAATTCCAGGCAGATGATATTTTTTCTGAGGAGGATGAATTCGAGGACGAATTCGAGGACGAAGGGGAAGAAAAAGAAGAAGGTGAATGGCAAGAAGAGGAAGAAATAAACCCAGAATCCACAGATAAGGACGACCCCTTTGAGGAAGGGCCAGGTTTTATCCATTGGAAGACGTTTGCGGGCTACGTATTCAAGCATCTGAGAGAAACGAGATTTGGCAAGGAGGCCGTGCCGACGGAGGAAGACCCTGCGGACCCTCCCATGGACACACTAGCCAACTCGGGCAAAAAGAAGGTGGCACCGTTGCACCTCCCCCAATCCGCTGTAGCGTTTAGGCAGCTGCTTAACATCGAATCACTTACTCGGCGGGATGACAGACCAATTTCCCTGGCAAAACCGTTACCAGCACATGACCCGAAGAAAGCCAAAATGTTTTTTAGGTCGACGGGTAAGGGCGCTCCTTCCAAGAAACGATACCGAACTTTTCCAGAGGCAGAATATATCACTGAAAAAGCAGAATTGGAAATGGATTCAGTGCTGAAAGTACTGGCGTTCATACGGACACCTCTCCACCAGCATGACGAAGATGAGGCTATCCTTAGATGTGGGATTCGGGCGAACTCTCACGCGGAGCTCGTGTATTCAGCTTCGACGGCGGCCATCAAGACACTGGTACGTAACAAACCCGAGTTGCGGGATGACGAGACGGTACGCGAATGCCTCCACCTCATGAAAAGGGCCTCATCCTTCCAGAAAGACAGCTTGAACTGGTTGGCGAGGCTATTACTTAACTCGGTTTTTAGGAAACGTGATGCCCTCCTAGAGTCGGCGGCCCACATCCCCACGGATGTGATGGGACAACTGCGTCTGCTCCCGATTCATGCGTCATCGGCAGTGTTCGACGGCAAACTGCTGGAACTGGCTCCGGATCTCAAGGAGAAGACTAGGCCGTCCGGTGCTACTGGAGGATCTTTTCCCCAACAAAGAGGTAGGCGGCCGTTTGGTAGATTTGCTGGCAACTTCAGAGGACAGAGCTTCGGACCAGGGGAAGCCAAAGGAGTGCAAAGAAAGATGCAGGGTGAAAAAATTTTGGATTCCGCGCCCTTTCGAGAACAGACTGCCCCTCCCCCTTCCCGGAGCAGGAGAGGTAACGCAGTTTTCGCTCGGGGAAGGAGCTCCTTCCGAGGAAGGGGAAGGAGGTCAAACCGTCAGTGACAATCACCAGATAGATCTTCTCCCGCTTCACCGTCCGGTGGGGGGGAAGATTATCAAGGCACCTGGAAGAGTGGCAACTACTGACCAAAGACAATTTCATACTAGATACCATACAACACGGATATTATCCTCCGTTTTCCTCCCATCCAGTGCTGACAGACAAGCCACCAGCCTGGATGGAAGGGACCGTGGTAAACAGGGAATTGCAGGAGGAAGTGGACGCCCTAGTGAGAAAAGGGGCATTGATTCTTTCACCGCTGGGTTCCAAGGGCTTCTGGAGTCCGGCGAGGGTGATCTCGAAGAAAGGCGGCGGAAAGCGACTCATTTTCAATCTCCGGAAGTTGAACTCTCACATCCTCATAGAGCATTTCAAAATGGAAACTATAGGAACAATCAGGGAAGCAATCCAACTGGGAGACTTTACAGCATCTATAGACCTAGAGGATGCTTACCTCCACATACCACTACACAAGGAGGTCCAACATTTTTTTCGTCTGGTGGTGGGAGGAGTTTCTTACCAGTTCAAGACGCTCCCGTTCGGACTGGCCACAGCGCCTCAAGTGTTCACCAGAGTCATGAAACCGGTATTAGCAGAACTTCATCGCAAACACATTCGAGCGCACGCCTATTTAGACGACTGGCTGGTGAGGCACCAACAAGCAGAAGAACTGACGCGACAATTGCACCTTTGCGCTTCACTCTTCAGAAGACTGGGACTTGGCATCAATGCGAAGAAGTCACGGTTCACCCCTCAGCAAGTCTTCGTTTTCCTTGGTGCGGAGTTCGACACTCGAATAGGGCTGGTTCGACCGTCCAAAGAAAGGATAGAAAGCACAAAAGCAGCGATGCTAATGCTTCTCCGGAGAGAACGGATAACCGCAAAAGAATTGGCATCGGCCATAGGGATCGCAGACTCGAACGCGAGATTGGTACCTCTGAGCCAGTGGAAAGTGAAGCCCCTCCATTGGTTCAGGAAGGACGAGTGGTATCCAAGAGTGAGCTGGAAAGACTGGATAAGCCTGCAGCATTTCCCGAGAGAGTGTGCGGAGTGGTGGCTGACACCTGCCACATTGGAACGAGGGGTGCCAACAAGGGAACCAATTCCGGAGAAACTATTGTTCTCGGATGCTTCAGCGACTGGTTGGGGAGCCCACCTAGAGGGTGCACAAACGGCGGGATCCTGGTCAAGTCAAGAGATAAGCCTCCACATCAATCTACGGGAACTGAGAGCTGTGCGATACGCACTTCACGAGTGGAAAGACATGGTAGCACACAAGGTCATAGGGGTGATGACGGACAACTCAACGGCGGTAGCCTACGTGCGCAAGGGGGGAGGCACGCACTCAAGATCCTTGATGGAAGAAACGTCGTCACTTTTGGTCTTCTGCGAACAGAACGACATCACACTAGTACCCAGACACATAGCGGGAAAGCTGAACGTTTGGGCGGACGAGCTGTCGAGGGCCAAGACAGTCCTAACCACGGAATGGATGCTCGACAAGAGGATTTGCAAGGCGTTGTTCAAAAAGTGGGGTCAACCAGTGGTGGACCTATTTGCAACGCGGTTCAACCACCAAGTGCCAGCATATGTTTCCCCGTTTCCAGACCCGCAGGCGTGGGCGACCGACGCGCTATCCATTCCGTGGGGGGGAATGTTTGCATACGCATTCCCACCTTTCTCGATGCTTCAGACGGTGATCAACAAGATCAGGGAGTCCGACGGGGCATTCATTGTAGTGGCACCTCTCTGGCCGGCGGCGTCCTGGTTCCCGGACATCCTCGAACTCAAGAAAGAGGAACCAGTCCCCTTACCAATCACGGAGAAACTACTGTCACAGCACAGAGGACGGACCCTTCATCAGAATCCTGGGATTCTTCATCTTCACGGGTGGCTACTTTAAGGATCAACCTGCAGAAGAAAGGATGCTCCGTGGAGGTGGCGGAAAGGATCATAGTCGGTCTAAGAGAATCGACGCGTAACAACTATGAATCAAAATGGAAGAAGTGGTACGGTTGGTGCTCGGACAAGGACGTCGACCCGTGTAGACCGTCTGAGTTCAACATTGCAGATTTTTTGGAAGGTCTTTTCCATACAGGATTGGCGCCATCGGCCATCAAGGGTTACAGATCTGCAATTAATTCGGTGTTGTCGTGCCTAGGGCAAAAGGAAGTGGTGGAAAATCGTCTGTTGTCGAAAGTCATGCTGGGATTTGACCAGGCGAGACCGCGGACACGGACACTGTTTCCAAAATGGAACCTCCCGTTGGTCCTCAAGAGCCTGTCGGGTCCACCATATGAACCACTTCGGAAGGCATCTATTTTACATCTAACCCAGAAGACCGTTTTCCTGATAGCGCTAGCCTCAGCAGCAAGGCAGAGTGAGGTGGCAGCTTTTTCTAGGGGGCGGAACCATATTCGTTTTGCCAGAAACTGGTCCAAAGTATCTCTGTCCTTCCCTGCACACTTCACGGCAAAGAACTCGAGACCAGATGTGGCCCCTACACCAGTCACGATTCTAGCTCTAGGCCCGTTGGTGCATACGGGAGACGAAGAAAAGTTAGTGCCCGATCCGCGCGCTCCGCCACTATTTGGTACGGACGGAGGACGAGGCACCAGCGGAAGAGGATACAAGCCCGTCACCTTTGTTCCTGCAGGTGGACGAAAAGCATGACAGGGCTATCAACAAAGCAGTGACGCCGTTCAAGCTGGGAAAATGGATCTGCGCGGTTATTCGGAGAGCATACGAGTTGGGAGCAGACTGTGCGGACCTTCCTCGCAACATAAGAGCGCATGAACTACGGGCCCTCGCAGCCTCGTGGGCATATGGCTGCGGGACGCCTCTGGACGAGGTGGTGGCGGCATGCGCATGGAACAACCGGAACACCTTCGTGAGCCACTACCTCAGGGACACAAGTAGAGAAAGTGGTGCCACAGTGATCAGAGAACACGTAGTAGCTGGTCAGAGATTCACCCAGTGAGGGGCCGGGGAGGTGGATCACAGCGAAGGTCTCACTAGTGTCAGCAAGAACACGAGTGTAAACACACGCAGGAGAAGATACAAGTGCACCCTGGTGGAAGCAAACCACACGCAGGGAAACTGGCGCACAGGCAACAGTCAACGCACACAACGGACGGCCAACACAGAGGTGGAGGCAGTCACGTAAATGGCAGACGAGGGAGAGTGAAAAGGACGCACACACGGTAAAAGGTGGGTAACTGTTGCGACCAATTCCCTAGTAACAGGGTGACTAATTGTGGTTTTTTAATTGTCTAGTTTTCAGGTTATGTTCAGCGCCCACCGCCAGGGCGACAAAGTCAGCATGAATTACTGAAGGTCAGTATTTTGCAGATAGTAAGAAACGAAAATTTTAACATGGTTTAAAATTAGTTTTTACTATCCTAAAATACTCACCTTCAGTAATGAAAACCCCCCCGCCACCCCGCAATCGCTGAACAGAAAGGTTCAATAAGCGAATGTGAGGATTAGCCAAGAGGGCGGCCGCATCTGTGTGTAGACACAGTGGCGCGCCTGGCGGGCAGAGGGAGAAACTCACGGAGACGACAAAAAATAGATTTTATTTTTTGGTTTTGGGCAATGATAAGCCAAAATAAGCGATTTTAGCATGAATTACTGAAGGTGAGTATTTTAGGATAGTAAAAACTAATTTTAAACCATGTTAAAATTTTCGTTTTCCGCTTCCGACCGGAATTTAGAACTAAATGCTTGACGTTGGATGAGCCTTTAAAGACCATTATCATATCTTACCCCGTAGTAGGGAAATTTGACGAGAGTGCAGTGTCCTGTCAGAGCACTCTTTAAATTTTACGTGGAGGCCACCAGGTATTGGAAGGAAAGAAGAGTTTCCAAGAAGCTTTGACGCTCCACATAAAACATGCACCGTCAAAAGTAATCTAGTACCATCACTTGACTTACTGTTGTGAACCTGGACACCCTTTTTCTATGTTTTGAAATTAACAGCCTAGCGTCGGATCCAATATCTCCTTCAAAGGTTGCACATAGGATCAAGTTAAACTGATAACCTGTGAAAATGAGCTGCTCCGACATCCATAAGGGCTCTTGAATTAAAAGTATTGTTTCGTTTTGGGCCTTCGGGCAGGCATCTCTTAAATGGAAATTGTTATGACCTGTTCCTCGAAAACCTTTATCAGCCTCTACTTCAGGGATGTTGTTGGTAGTGGCTGGGTTGTCGGGGAGAACGGCAGAATGAAGAAATATGTAAGGTACTAAATTCTGTAGTGTCATGAATTTTGAGAGAAAATGTCAAATTTGGTATCTGTGGTAAATGTCAAAGATGGTACTGGTTTTAGTTGGACAAAGTTGGCTAAAAATGTATTTTAGGATATCAGTAATAGATGGCTGAAAATACGGTTTGACCCTCAAAAAATTGCTGGAAAAGTTTTGTAGTATCAGGTGTGCTGAATAACGTGCTAAAAGTATACCAAAGTTTGACAACCGGACAGGCTCAGTTTTCAAGATGATGTCCAAGATTATATTAAAGACTGTCACTTATGCAAAACCAAAAGTCGTTTAAGTTCCACAATACAACTTGCAAATTTTCGACTTAACCAGATAAATTAGCAAACTTCACTGCTGATGTGCAAGTGTTGATAGATAAGTATGCGATGGACCCCCAATGTTGTAGCCGAAATAAAAAGAAGTGTAGATCGTACAAAAACACCAGAAGTGAAAAGTAATTTTTCCAGTGAACAACTGAAGGCAGTGATGAGACTCAAGAAAGATGAAACGGTTTACATCACGAGTGCTGACAAATCAAATGTCAGTCGTCCTAGACAAGGATAAATACCTGCACAAGATGGAAAAAGGGCTGCAAGATGAGAAGATGTATAGAAAGTTGAGCTAAAACCTGGGCCACATACTCCACTCCTGCATTAATGGTCACTTGACGAGGTTGGTTAACGCAAAAATGTTGCCGGAAGTTGTGGGTGAGACTCTCATGCCAGTGTGCGATGCGAAACTTCCTGGAGTGTTTGGCCAAGTCAAGATACACAAGGCAGGGTACACCATCCGGATGATTACCTCTGCAAAAGGAGGCCCTGCGCAATGAGTCGATTGGTACCTCGCCCCTAGGCTCCAAAAAATACGTTTGGTGAGTACACGCGTTGGGAAGTACGACTGATTTTCTCCGGAAGCTTGACGCAGTGGAATTGGAGGAAGATGACAGATTGAGATCGTTTGACATCACGGCACTGTTTCCGAGCCTTTCACACCGGCTCATCATGGCTAAGTTCGACGAGGCGGCCAAGAGACAGGGAGTGAAGAAAAGGGATTAGCAGCTGGATAGAAGAGTGTTGAAATCGTCTTGCAGGGTCTCGACGAATCTGTCGTTCGTAGCCACCCCTCCCTTAAGATCTGGGCAAGGTATGTGGATGATACATTTACTGAGGGTAAGGATAAGGAACTGGCCAAAGGGAAGACGACGTTGAATTCGTGGATGCCCGACTTAAAGTTCACATCCGAGGAGGAGGAAGGGAGACAGCTTCCGTTCTTAGACACAGTAGTCATGAGAGGAAACCAGGGAAAGCTGACGTGGAAGCCATTCGTAAAACCAACGCAGGCGGAAAAGGGAATTTGAGTTTTGGTCGGGTCACCCGAAGACCCAGCTGCTGGCCATTATGAAAGAAGAAATGTTAAGAATCAGTTGGCGAGTGATGCAAGTAAGTGAAGGGACACAGTGGTTTGACAAGGCAAAGGAAAGGTTCCTCCGGTTGGGATATCCAGCTTAAGCCATCAACGAAGCCATCCGAAGAGCCGAAGCCTGGAGGGACCCCCTGGTTAAGAGAGAAGACAAGAAATGGAAAGCAGACCAGCCCCCGGCAGAGGTTTTGACTTATCTACCAGGATGTGGAGAGAGGATAAGAAGAGCTCTTAAAAGCTGGAATAGGGTGCTACTTTAAGAACCCCACGAATATTCGCAAGATGCTTGGCAGGAAGATTGTTGAAGAGAGGAATACAGCAAGAGAAGAAGAGACTGAGGGAGGAGGAAGAAGTTCACCAACAGAAGAGCCAAATACACCCGGCCAAATGGTACCTCAAGAGAGGAAATTAAGGCAGGTGCAGGAAGAATCCACTATTGGAACTCACGGGTATCTGACAAGGGCTATGACTAGGAACGAAGAAGCCAGCATGAAAGAGCGGGAGGGACGAGGAAAGCTGGATGAAGGATCTAAGAAAGAGTACGAGCAAGGGAAAGAATTGAAAGAAGATGATGGTAGTGCAAGAGATGCAGCCAAGATGGTGGATAAAGTGGCATCCGTTGTAGGAGGTGTGTATTGGATCCCCTGCAAAGATTGTCCACAAGGTTACATAGGCAAGACAAAAAGGCAAATTTGTGTCCCAAGTCAAGGAACATCCACAAGCCACCATTGACGGAGACAAGAGTGCTGTAGCCTTACACTGTGAAAGGAGTAAACACCAAGCAGACTGGGATGACACCAAGGTGATGCTGAAGTCGGACACGAGCAGGGGAGCACACCTTCTTGCGTTGGAGGCCATTGCTATTCAATACTGCCAAGATAGGAAGAAAAACCAATTATGAACGTGCAAAAATCAGCATATCAGGCGATAGGAAGAATAGTGACAGCAGAACTGAATCAAAAACTGACGAAAAGCTGGAAAAAATTCTTACCTTCATTCAGCAACAGGTCCAGTATTGATGAGGGAGCCAACTCGGTGAGCTTGAGAGCTGACAGTGAGCTTGAGAGCTGAATGAGTTCCTAGGCTCACTGGGAAAGGGGAGGGAAATTTGAATGTAGTGGACTTGGCAAAGTTCGTTGGTGGTTGTTGTTGCGCAAGTCTCATGACTCGGTAGATAGTCGCAAATTTGGAAGTATGAATTGTTGTGGAACTTGGACGATTTTTGGTTTTGCGTAAGTGACGGTCTTTAATATGAACTTCGACCAAAGTAAAATTGTCGAATTAACGGTATTTTCGATGTCCAAGATGGCCACCAAATACCTGACGCCTAGAGTTAAATTGCTACAAAAGGTTTCTGTACGATTTTTTTTAGTACTAGGTGTAATGAATAACACACTAAAAGTTTACCAAAGTTTGACCACCAGGAAGGCTCAATTTTCAACCACCTATAGTTTTCATCCTAGAAAAGTAAAGTTGGTTTCTACCCCTATGTTTTCACGGTCTTAGAATGAATTTGTCATCTAAATTATATAAATGTTTTATTTATCCTTAGTTTACAAAAAAAAAATAACAATTAACATTTTACAATATCGATCAGTCACATTCTTCTACTCAAACACCCATTTCAAACACACATTTTCACTTGACAAGTTTTTTGTTCAACAAAATAATGGAAGTGCCGATGGGTAGCCTCATCTCTACTTATCTCTCTGATTTGGTACTGAATGTGCTAGATCAGGGTCTTGTCAATCCTTTTCCAAAAATGTCCTTAGATCTGGTTTTAAAGTCTAAAAAAAAATAACATTAATCCAATTTCACTGCTCTACTCATGGACGAGTCCACCTACATAGCATTGTATTTTCTGGATGTTACTTCAATTATCAACTCTTTAAGAAACACGATCGAATTCACACATTTTAGAAAACCGTCTGAACCACCATTTGTCTCCTATGTACAAATTAAAGTTGTCAAAAGTGCAACAAGTAGAGAAGTTTTGCTCCAATAAAAGTATTTTGCATGGCGGAATGAAGTATACCTTACTAAAATACATCACTAAGGCCACTTAAAAAAGTTGGTTCTCGGGCATTTTTCTCAAGAAATGTGTGCGGGCGGACGGAATTTTATTTTTAATTTTTTTAATTTTTCGACACACTTTTTCCGCTCATTTTGGAGAATTATTTTTTAGTTTGGGTAAAATAAAGAATATTGCCTTATAATGCTTCTTACCTCATGTCCCCCACAATTATTTAACAACAAGAATGGTAATTTTATATTTCAATTTCTCTCTATGGGCTATTTTTGTTCTGTAACTGCTATTTTTGCCGCGTCGTTCCTTTTTATTTCCCGTCAAAAAATCGGTGCGGGAGGGCCTGAGAACCAACTTTTCTTTTTTTAATGGTTTCCCCCTTGACCTTCACAATAAAATTAGTAATTTTGTGCTACATCGACCAGTAATAAACCAGTTCACTACTTTTGTATTCCTTATTTTGTGGGAATGCCGGCCATTATACAAAATTCTTACACCAGTTACTGTCAGGCTGATATCTACTCGTAAGCAGCATTTCTTACTACAAAATATAGTTGATCAAAGAGAAAAAAATTCCTGCCTCTCGGAACATAATGGATTGTATATCTTGTTCAGAAGCTGCGTGTAAGGCCACTTATGTGGGACAAACTTAGCAGAGGCTTAGAGTAAGGATTTCGGCCCATATCTAACGTCACACTTAGTTATAACAAATTCTCTGGTTCAGCATAAAATTCCGATGGAATATCGGATAAAGACTGGGCATGCTCCTGCCTTGACAGTATTGAGGAGCTATTCACTGAGAAGCAGCCTAGATCCAAACTGAACCTCGAAATCTTTAGTTATTTTATCACATTGCCCACCAGTGAATAAATACGTTCTTGCCCGAAAATAACTAATATTAAAGAATGTTACCGTTATACGCAAGTTCAGCATAATATCGAAGTAAAAACTCTTTGCCCCCCCCCCCCCTCCCCCACTTGATCAGATTGTGGGTCTTTGGCATTTATCACTCGTGGGAAGGAGTATGGCATACAAGGAAGAAATTTAAACTTTGCTTCATTTCGCTCCTGGACTTGCAGGACGAGGTGTGGTCTCCCACGATTTGCTGTTCTGCCTCTGGATCTGGGTTCAATTTCTTTTTTTTTTGCCTATTGCTTTTGCTTTAATTTTGTTAACTACGAATTATTATGCACTTAATAACGGGGTACTGTTATTCCAGAAATGTTTGTTGAATTTTTGTGCGTAAACTTTTATTAAGACTGCCAATTGTGCTTCTTTCTGAATTGTATCGTTTCTCTGTGCAGGTGTGTCGTAAGATGCTAAGACGCTGTATTTCTGCCATGGGGCTAAACAGAATAGTTGAAGTTTTTTTTTTTTTAATTGGCTTTCCACTGACATCGGTACATAGGACAAATTCTGTGTTCGTTAGCCAACTGGCTACAGTAAAATGCCCGAAAGCAATCCCTTTTCCTCTTCTATAATAAAATACATAAGCTTTAGCTGGTAGTAACTAGTTAAGTGCAACCGTATTAAAAGATTCTGTTGGTTTCGTTACAGATTGCACCCTTAAATAAAGACGAACCAGCAGATCACACAACTGAAAGGAAAGTTACAATTGTAGGAACGCCTGAAGCCCAGTGGAAAGTAAGCTACGGTGTTTGTTGGTTCTTAACGTTTGTAATTAGATAGCTGGTCATTTGACTGAGTAACTTCATTCTGGTTACGAAATACCGTCATTGTTAACCAACATATTTTTTAAGTAATTTATTTATTTGTAAAAATAAAGATCATTTTTTGGACAGAAACGGATCCCTAACGGACACGAACAAAATATAATATATACATGATTTTTGGGTAATTTTTGTGTGCAAAATGTAGTTTCTTACTACCTGCAAATACTTACTTCAGTAATTATGCTTAAAATCATCATTTTACGCTATCACTGCTCATTTATCAACTAAAAAACTCCCTTTTTTAGCTTGTATCCAAACTTTCTCTCCTCTCCCGCCAGGGGCGCTGCTACTCGTAACTAGGAGGCCGCCATCTTGTTTGTTCCCCTCATCACATTTTGAGCACGTTGTTAGGAGAGGACGTGTTTGGCATCGCTGCCTTTGTTTTCGAGTTGGGAAGCAAAGTTATCAACTTTTCTGGGCATAATTATGACCACGATAGAAGCAGCAAACGATCTATTACGTGAGAGGCTCAATTCCAAGAAATTTGATGCGTGTAGCTGCAAGAAAGAGATTTTCACCCTCTTTGCCGTGAGTGCAGGCCCTGCAACTTCGTCACCAAAGTATGTGAACTGTGCGATTTACATCATCGTTCAACTGTGAAGGACATTTTGCACACGTGGAAGAAATCGGATCAAAAAGCAGATCAAAGGGCCAGGGCTGCAACGGCAGGTTTGGTTGAGGATGAAACGGCTACAGATTGTCAACCGGAGGGAGAAATCAAGATGGCGTCAACAAACGAAAATGACTTTGCTGAAATTCATGAAAGTGTGGTAGTGTCGAATGATGCAAAGTTGGTGGAGGACGGAGTAAGACAGGTGCCGTTCGCAAATGAAGAGTGGCGGGCGTCGATGCAGACCACGGCCAACGAAATTTTTAATGCGAAAGCAACTCGTATGGAGCAACGAATTACGGACAAGGTGGATTCGGCAGTGTCTGGGACGGAAAAGAAGTTCGGCGCTCTAATGACTGATATGCTCCACAGGTTGCAGCCATTGTTAGCCAATGAAGAAGAAAAATCATTGAAAAAATTAGGAACCGACGTGTCTGTTGTGACGGACATCAAGTCGTCAGCTGCGATGCAGTCACCAGCTATGCAGTCGCCGTGCCGTCAGGAGGCGCCACGTGTCGGGGATGTTAAGACTGCGTCTAGATCCAAGTCCGGCGGCCGTACGGACCTAGTGAAGAGCTCGGCGAAGAAAGGAAAATCGTCTAGGGCGTCCACTCGCAGGTCAGGAAATGACAGTACTCTATTGGCCGCTCCCGGTGTGGGGAATAGCAGTTCATATGAGCACTCAAGCGGACAATCACGCAAAACTGTAGGAGTAGTAAAGTCCAGTGAGGACAAATTTACGAAACTACTAGACATAATGAGCTCGTTTATGGCGTCAAACACGACGGGCGTCAAGTCGCCGCATGTCGCTGTGTTGTCGCCAATGCGTGAAGAGAACAGTCCCGTTGCCGCTCAGTCGTCACCGTGTCGCCGCCACGTGTCGCCGGACCGTCACCGTGTGTCGCCAGCCAGTCGCCATTGTGTCGCCGCCTGTTCCTCACCTACTAACTACGTGTCACCGGACAGTCGCCGTGTGTCGCCAGTCTGTCGCCGCATGTCGCCGATTGAAAGGCAGTCATCATTACGTCTGGAAGATGCTCATCATTTGAGTTCAAGTATGGAATTTACACCCACCAAGGGTGGTTCTGGAGTTGAGAATGATTCAAGGAAGAGGAGAGGAAAGGTGGCTTCAAGTATAGAAAAAGGGTTGTCTAAAAGAAGAAAAGCTAGTGAAGAGCACAATAACGGAGCTTCTGAGAGTAGCGACGAGACGGAAGGGGATAACACAGATGACCCGTTCAATGAAGGCCCAGGTTATATCCCGTGGGCGGAATTTACGGAGGTGGCACTCAAGCATTTGAGACACACTCGGTTTTTCAAGGAAGGGCCTCCGCCAGTGGAGGATGCAGAGGATCCACCCATGGATACGTTGGCAAATGAGGGATGTTATAAGCAGCGCACCTCCCATCTGCCGCAATCAGCAGTTTTGTTTCGGCAACTACTAAACACTGAGTCGTTAACTAGGAAAAATGAACTGCCTGTGACTTGTTCAAAACCCCTGCCACCGCATGACCCGAAGAAAACACATATGTTTTTCAAATCAGTCGGAAAAGGAGCCCCGAATAAGAATAGATTTCGGACCTACAAGGAAGCCGAGTATGTAACGGAACGGTGTAATACCGAGTTGGATTCGGTTCTCAAGAACCCCTCATTCATTAAAACTCCTGCTCAACAATTTGAAGAGGATGATGTCATGTTGAGAGCCAGCATGAGAGCAAGCTCTCAAGCAGAGCTTATTTACTCGTCATCAACTGCGGCTTTGAAGGCGATGGCGTTGGTCAACCCGGAGCTCAGGGAAAATAAAACAATTAGGGAATGTATGCATCTTCTTAAACGAGCGTCTTCATTCCACAAGGATAGTTTAAATTGGCAATGCCGGCTACTCATGAACAATGCTTTTCGGCGTCGAGACGCACTCCTAGAATCTGCAACTGGGGTCCCGGCGGATGTAGCGGGCAAGTTGAGACTTTTGCCAGTTCATGGCTCTGGAGACTTGTTTAATGGACAGTTACTTGTATTGGCTCCAGAACTCAGGGCGAAGGTTCGCCCGCCTCGAACATCGGTCAGCACGAACCCTGGAAGCTCTCGAAGCAAGACACCATATGCAAAAACCCAACACCCAGCATCAGGACATTGGAATGAGCCATATGGAGGAAAGAGTAGCAACAAAAAGCCAGTGGACAAGTCAAGGGATCGTTCGCCCTTTCGTGACCATCCCCCCTCCTCGTCGCGCGGGAAAGGATCAGGGAGTTACCAGCGTGGCCGAGGATCGTTCCATGGAAGGGGTAAAAGACCTCCACGTCAGTGACTGGCCATGGTCAGGGCGCCCCCCCATTCACCGTCAGGTGGGGGGAAGGATTGCCAGACATCTGGGACATTGGAAGAGGATTGCGTCGGACCCATTCGTCATCCAAACTTTGGAAGAGGGATACACACCGCCATTTGTAACCATGCTTGTAACTACAAACTGCCCGCCGGACTGGCTGGTAAGACGTTCCGAAATCCCAGAACTTATCAAGGAAGTCAATCTGCTGGTTGTGAAGGGGGCGGTAGAAGAAGCACCTCCCGGTCCAGGTTTTTGGAGTCCAGCAAGGGTGATTCCGAAGAAGGGAGGAGGATCCAGAGTTATATTCAATCTTCGGAAACTCAATCAACACCTCGCAAAGGAACATTTCCAGATGGAATCGATCGAATCAATTCGAGACTCGCTCCAGCACGAAGAGTATACCATTTCGATCGACCTCGAGGATGCGTATCTGCACGTTCCCCTCAATCCTACGATTCGACATCTGTTCCGCCTTGTGGCGGGGGGGAAATCGTTCCAATGGAAATCTCTTCCCTTCGGCTTAGCGACGGCTCCATACGTGTTTACTCGAATGCTGAAACCAGTGCTTGCATACCTGCATCTACATCACATCAAAGCTCATGCATATTTGGACGATTGGCTTGTTCGAAACAAGGACTGTTTTCTTCTGACTCAGCAGTGGGAAATGTGCAGCTCCCTGTTCTCACATTTAGGTCTTGGTATAAACCTCAAGAAGTCCAGGCCAGTTCCAAGCACTTGTTTTGTGTTCCTGGGTGCAGAGTTCAACACTGTAAAAATGTTGGTAAAACCAACGCTGGAGAGGTTCGTCAAGACGAGAACGTCGGTGAAGACATTCGTCCGAAGGACCAGGGTAACGGCGAAGGAGTTGGCATCGCTCATTGGACTCTTGGACTCCAGCGCCAAACTTGTACCCTTAGGCCACTGGCGAGTGAAACCGATTCACTGGTTTCGGAAGACAGCGTGGCAGCCACGGAACAGTTGGATGGACATCATTCCGCTACGAGACCTCCCGAGGCAAAGCTTGGCGTGGTGGACGGTGAAGGAAAACCTTCAAGTGGGAGTGCCCATTCACGAGCCCGTTCCAGAGTTGCTCCTGTTTTCGGACGCCTCCCTGTCAGGTTGGGGTGCTCACCTTGCCGGAGAGACTGCATCAGGCATTTGGAGCGAAGAGGAGAAGGGCCTGCATATCAATGTCCTGGAACTCGGAGCAGTTTGGAGAGCCCTCCTTGCCTGGAAGTTAAGGCTGAGAGGTCAGCCAGTGGGCATCATGTGCGACAATGCCACGGCTGTTGCGTATGTGAAGAAAGGTGGGGGCACGCATTCGAAATGTCTTATGGAAGAAGCCTCCATCCTCTTCGAGATCTGCATGCGGTACGAAATCTCGCCGGTTCCTCGCCACATAGCAGGAAGTCTCAACGTGTGGGCGGACGAGTTGTCCCGGGGTTCACAAGTGCCGACTACGGAATGGATGTTGGACCCTCAAGTTTGCAAAGCCCTGTTTCGGCAGTGGGGAACCCCGTCGGTGGATCTGTTCGCAACCCACTACAACACTCAGCTCCCATGTTTTGTGTCCCCGTTCCCGGATGCGCGGGCCTGGGCAACGGACGCGTTGTCAATAAGCTGGGAAGGACTGAATGCGTACCTGTTCCCGCCGTTCAAACTCCTGTTGAAGGTGGTCAACAAGTTGAGAGTGGCCAAAGGACAGTTCATCCTAGTAGCCCCCTGGTGGCCAGCAGCTCCATGGTTCCCAGAGCTGATGGAGCTGAAAAAGACGGAGCCGATCCCTCTGCCAATCACAGAGAGCTTCTTAACCCAGCATCGTGGGAGAACCCTGCACCAAAACCCTTCCATGCTGAATCTTCAAGGGTGGAAACTCTGAGGAAGAATTTGGTGAAGGAGGGATTTAAGGAGGTAGTGGCTTCCAGGATTACAAAGTGTTTGAGGGAGTCCTCGCAACGTAACTACAATGCCAAATGGAAAAAGTGGTTCGAGTGGTGTGTAAAGTCAGACTGCGACCCATGCAACCCGGACCTACGAATGCTGACTTTGTTCTTTGAAGAGCTATTTACCAAAGGCTTGTCCCCAAGTGCTATCAAGGGCTATCGTTCGGCCATTAACTCGGTGCTGACATGCGTAGGGGATCCAAAGACTGTTTCCAATGTGGTGGTTTCCAAACAGATGACAGCCTTTGAAAATGCAAGACCAAGACAAACGAAATTGTTCCCCAAATGGAATCTGCCGTTGGTGCTAAAAAGTTTAATGGGCGCCCCATATGAGCCAGCTAGAAATGCGTCCATTCTATCTCTATCCCAGAAGACGGTATTTCTAGTCGCTTTGGCCTCGGCAGCACGTCAAAGTGAGTTGGCAGCCTTCACCAGGGATGACGGTCATATTCGATTTTCCAAAGACTGGTCGGAGGTATTTTTGACGTTTCCGGCCCATTTCCGAGCGAAAAATTGCAAACCGGGAACAATACCAAAGCCGGTACGGATTAAAGCTCTAAAAGGATGTGGACAACCAGGGAACCAGGAACGTTTGCAGTGTCCCATTAGAGCTTTGCGGTTCTACCTATCCAAAACAGATAATAAAGAAAGAGGACTGCAAGTTCATAACAAGCATACTCCACTGTTTTTGGATGTGGACTCAAACAGTGGTGAGATTATGGATAAGGGAGTGTCACCCTTCAAGTTGGGGAAATGGATCTGTGCCGTAATTAAAAGAGCATACTTGAACGGACAGGATCACGAAGATCTCCCCGCTACAGTTAGAGCACATGAGCTACGGGCATTAGCCGCATCATGGGCGTATGGTTGTGGCACACCTTTGGATGAGGTGGTAACAGCGTGCTCTTGGAATAGCAGTACCACCTTCATCAAACATTACCTGCGGGAAACTTGTGGGCTTAGAGGAGAGAATGTGGTGAGGGGTCATGTGGTGGCAGGAAAGGAGCTCTAATGACGTTCCACCGGATGGGGTCACCCTTAGTGCAGACGGAGGTACACACTGGTGAATGAACTATAGTGCTAACTCAGACTGAGGGAGTCACCTCGAGTGTAGACTAGGGACACCCAGTCAACTGAGCACGGCAGTGAAGTAACTGGAAGAGGAGACGAGACCAACTGTGTAGAAGTGGTAAGTTGACTTATTCCATGTTAAAACAGTAATAGGCAAGCTGTCCCGGGTTCAGTGAGGTTTTTCCCCACCGCCTGAATGACAAATTCAGCATAATTACTGAAGTAAGTATTTGCAGGTAGTAAGAAACGATAATTTTAAAAGGTAAAATTAGTTTTTACTAACCTAAATACTTACTTCAGTAAGAACCCGCCCGCCTCCCCGCATTCACTGAAAGGAGAGTTCAAAATGTGATAAGGGGAACAAACAAGATGGCGGCCTCCTAGTTACGAGTAGCAGCACCCCTGGCGGGAGAGGAAAGAAAGTTTGGATACAAGCTAAAAAAGGGAGTTTTTTAGTTGATAAATGAGCAGTGATAGCGTAAAATGATGATTTTAAGCATAATTACTGAAGTAAGTATTTAGGTTAGTAAAAACTAATTTTACCTTTTAAAATTATCGTTTTGTGTGATTTAACCTTACTAGTTTTTAAACATTTGGAAATACTAACTGCAGAAAAGTTTTCAAAACATTTTTTCTATAACCGACGAAAACATAAATTGCCTGCCTCCTTTGGGATCCTCAAACCCTAGCAAAACCTGTTGGCTTCCCTGCCTAGCTTGTAGCTCTCCTTCTGCACATGAGTCGGGACCAAGCTTCACCTTTCTTCCTAGGGCACCACGGCGTGTGGTTCTTGTTCAGCTCCCCAGCAATAGGACCCTATCAGCAAATTTTGATCCCTATAGACGATGCTACGCCCATCTCAGTTTGGAGTTAATTTTTTGGACCATGGACCTTCGGCCGCTAATTTCTGATTAATTTCGGAATGGTTTCGTCAATCATAATTGCCGTTGCGGACTCGTCCTTAAACCTGTATTCCGAGACCATTTCGACGTCGGTGCCCAGGCACCCATCTTGAATGGGCCCGGTCTCTGTGCCCGTTTCGTCAACTAGTCCCAGTCCACCACAACAGCCAGCCCCGCTGGGCGCCTTGCATCTCCCACTTTTAAACCCTCGGCCACTGCAGATTTCACAAGTGGGCCCATCTCGTACTGCCAATTGTTTTCGAAGCCCTTCCACCCAAGACCTTCGTTCCGGCGGTCCCAGCCTACATTAACGGGACTATTTCCATCCGATAGCCTCTACTGGCGTCTTCTGGGAGCGACCGTCCCTTCACCTCAGCCACTGCGCCCGTTCACGATGTGCCAACTTGGCAGTCTCTACAAACTGCAGCTGGGCCGACCATTAACGACCCATGCTCTACAGTCTCTGCCTATGAGCACATCATCTTCTATGGGACCGTCTCCGCCTCTACCAAACTCTGCTTCTACGACGTTGCCTGTCCCCTTTACGATATCGGGAGCCCGGTGTTATGTTTCCGAGAATAACCACTGTTAGGTTACGTGCAACTCGCGAAGTGCGCCTGTGGGGTATTGTTTTCCATTAGATCCTGTCCCTGCACCTACTACGGACCAACCAGATGTTCAAGATGATCATCCTCGTTCTCCCATGCCTCTTCTGTCAAGAACTGGTCTTGATCCCTTGGGCGCACCTGGGCCCGGTCTGCCTTCCCGAGCTGTCCCCGTCTCTCTTCGGTCTCCTCCAGGTTCTCCGGACTTCCTCACTTTGCGCCCACGATCTCTAGCAACGATCTTTCGAAGATCCATTACCATCAAAGGAATCGTTAGGCTTCCATCATTGGTTCGGAAGACAGCCATCGTACTCTGGACAATAGTCGGTGCCCATCTTCGTCCCCACAAGCCTCCGCGTCCACGGGCCACTTAGTTTCCTGCACTGCAACATTTCACTGCCTTCTTTGCCCCCCCCCCCCCCCTGGGCGCATCTAGGACTATCCAACGTGACCATCGCGGTCCCAGCTTGGGCCTTCTGGCCCCACTTTTCTAAGCTACGAGGCTCAATGCCAGTCTTCCCCTGTTCGTCAGCCCGATTCCGGACCCTCGTGCCTGGGCCGTCGATTGCCTAACTCTGCTGGGATCTCCTCTTCGCCTAAGCCTTTTCACCTCCGAAGCTCCTGCCCCTTGTCCTCCGCAAGATCTCACGGGCCACAGGAACGTTTCTCCTCGTTGCTCCAGACTGGCCGGCAGCAGCTTGGTTCCTGACGCTCCTCGATCTGCTCATCTACTTGCCGCGCCGCATTCCAATCCTCCCAGGCCTCCAGACCCTGGAGCGCGGCTCGATCCACCATCCCAGCCCGCAGGCCTTGCGACTTCACAGGTGGCTACTATCCGACTTCTCGAGGGCGAACCAGGCCCTCCGTATTGCCTTCAGAGCAGTCCACGCCTCCACTTTCAAAGTCTACGACAGTCACTAAAAGCGTTGGTTTCATTGGTGTAATAGTTAAGTCGATCCAGGAACGCGCCTTGTGCCCGTCCGGGCCCTGTATTTTTACCTGAAAGCCTCAAAACTGCTCTGCCGTGGGCGTTTCCAACTCTTCCTTCCCTTCACTTCCCGTACTGGTGAAACGTTGCCCCGACGGATTGCAACTTGGATTAAGACGTGTCATCGTCCAGGCCTACGACGCTTTAAATATCAGCTGTGTGGATATTATCAGGGTGTTCGGGTCATGGCTCATGAATTCTGTCCCATTTCTGATTCTTGGGCACACTTTAGCAACGTTCCGATCACTGACATCTTGGAATCCGCCTCCTGGCGTAGCTCTACCGTCTTTACCTCTCATTACTTACGTGACATGTGCCATCAAGCTGTTGGAGTCTTTATCACATCGGGCTCTATATTGCGGCCCGAGATTTGTTATAACCCCTTAAGCAACTCTAGAACTGACAATTTCCTACCGCCTGGTGCGAAGTTTCAACTTTTTGGGATCCCGCTCGCTACCCTAGGGGGCCTTGTCATATGGCGCCCGCCGCCTTTGACGAAGTCTGTGGAATGCTAAAATTAGGCAATGTATATCATCGACAACTAGAAACTTCAAAATACCAGTGTTACCTGGGTAATTTTGGTTTCTATTGCTTTCTGAAAATCTAGACATCTAGATGTCCAAAGTTAGCAATAGAAACCAAAATCAACCAGGTAAAACTCCAAAGTTATAACCATTGTTAGTATTGTCAGCATCGTCTCTCATTGGACAGCCAAAGTAGGGACAATGTCAACCTGTATACTGACGTGCGTGCCTAGACACACGCTAGTGTATCACGATAAATGTAGACAACGTTGCCAAAGAAATTGTATTCACATCCAATTCACGAAAAATTAACCAACTCTAAAAACAAAGCAAAATTAAAGCTAAAAAACTGGTGAAGAGGCCACCAAGTTGAGAATGGTTCGGCCCTTCAAAGGAGTGATTTCAACACACCAAAACATT
>JAHWFP010238940.1:9934-30359 GCA_023313725.1 Lithobius niger | reverse complement strand
CACAGGCACTGTCGCAATCTTGGGTGAAAGTCATCCGCCTTACAAGCATGTCCGGTAAGTGCGGTATTGGAAAGGCAACTTGTCCCACGATGGGGACAAAATAAATAACTTTTAAATGGATGTTAATTGTTTATTGAATCATAGAATATAGGCCATAACCACAATTCACCTTGTATTCAAGCTGCCTTACCATCCCATTTCCCTGCACCAATGCAAGCAGCTATCTACAGGCATCAAGTATCGCCCTCACTGAAGCATTCCAACCGATTTCAAGTTTGAATTCTGTTGCTGTACTAAATTCATCACTGCGCTGTATGACTACCACTTTCGGGTGTACGATTGTTAAAAGATTGATTGTTGAGGATAAAAAGGCGGCCTCAGTAGTTATGTTTGGGATGTGCAGCCACGGGCCAGGGCCCCGCAATAAAATTTTCCGGCCTCACGAGCAGACATGTGTTTGTTAACTGTAAGGAACTAAACGCATATTTTGTAAGGCTGGGCTAATCCCGATTACTAATTCAGAATATCTCGTGTAATTCCTTAGGCCATGCAAAAAAAAATGCTTCGGTTCTCGGGCATTTTTTATAAGCCCCAAACGTCACCCGGTGACCAGGCTTTTATTTTTATTTTTTATTTTGGTTAGGAAACTAAGTAACCTAGTATCTCTAATTGGTTCTTTCTGCTCAAATTGGGGTACTAAATTTTAAAATATTTAAAACTACAAGAAAACCTGATGCTTGTTGGATAACTCGTGTGCAAGAAAAGCTTACCTCTCTCAAAGATTTCTAAGTCACCTTTTGCGGGTCACTTTTTTTATTTAGCTAAAAAAAAAGTCACCAGGTGCAAAGGTCGGCTGCTTGTCCCCCTTCATCCTTCTCAAAACAAAGCACAGATCCAGGGTTTTCTGCTTCCACACTTTGGCTTTACTGCGATAGCAAACGAATTACAACTGAAAGAGGCCATGTTCGCGGGCTTTCTGCCCGGAGCGGACTGCGTTGTGCCGCCAGGTGGCGCACGAGCGTGTAAGCTTTGGGGAAAGGCAAGCTGGATGGGAAATGGTGAGCTGGGTGCAGCTAGCCATTCTCACATGGGCAGGGCCTGAGAACCGACAATTTTTTTTTTCGCGGTCTTACCGACATTTGCAATACCAGTAGAAATCGCGAAAAGTAGATAAAATCCAGATAGATCGGTAAAAACCAAATTGAAGATATTTTCATTTCTCGTCGACTGATTTTGGTGTTTGAATACCATTTTGAAGGTTTTTTCACTAGCTGTCCAGTGGTCCCAAGCAGATGTCTCTTATTGTTTAGAAATTACAAGGAAAATTTGTAAATTTAACTGGGGTTTTGGTATCGGCCAGTTCCGTTTAATGATTGACTTACGTAGAAAAAAGCTGATCGACCCAGCCTTAATATTTTGTCAGATTGCGGTTAAATTCCAATGCGACCGAAATTCAAATTGGTGAAAATGTAAAGGAAAGGTGCAGGGATGCTGACAGGCCTTCCAGTTGTCCTACTTTTCCTACTTTTTTAATGAATGTCCTGCTTTTGTCCTACTTTTTAAGAAATGTCCTACAACTACTTTAAAAAAATTTAAAATGCATCACATGCTGAAGTTTGTAAAGTTTAGTAACCTTTACAAACGCAGACCAGACGCAGAACAGAATACAATCTGAACTAACAAGTCTAAGCCTATCAGATTGTTACAAGGGAATTATTACAGTGTTCAAGGTTTCTTCTTCTTTTCCGGTAATTCAGTTTCTGATCTTTGCTGTGAATTCTTCATTAATTTTCTGACGATGCTGTTACAGAAAGAATTGAGTTACTTTGGTGCACATACTTTATATACGTACTAAATGATCTTGTATTGCAATGTCTAAGGTGTTGTGTGTTGACATTAAGCCAAATAATGGTAAGAGACGTACATATGAATCAGCTATATTTACGTATATCAAAACAAGCTCCATCCAGCCGGCGCGAGCCACACAGCATGCTGGGCCACACGCAGCCGGCCTCGTGATGCGTACCGTGGCGCCCTCCTGCCAACGGGGCACACGTACACACTACTACATCTCCCCTTTTTACCAAAAACCCATCACAACACCAAGCATGCAACTGTTCACAAATGCTTTACAAATCTAGTTTCTTGGGAGGGATGACAACCCGCCCAGATCTTGTGATGGTCTCTCTAGGGGCTGCCGCACTTGACGCTGTTGGCAACGCTGATGTATTAGTTGCTGGCGAAGCCTGGGGAGCACTCACTGACATGGATGATTCACCGCGCACTGGAGAACCATCAATTGGTGGCAGTGCCTGGAAGTGTTGTAATGCCCTGCGCACCGTTTCCTGTGGAGTGGAAACTAGATACGAGCGTGGCGTGAAGGGTTTCGACACGATTTGACCTTCACGCTGAAGATCTGTTATCCAAACACGAGATTCTTCAGGGAACTCGGTACGTGGCAGTGTGCGGTGTCTCAAGTCATAGTCACGCTTCTGTCGCTGTTTCAATTTGTTGTCCATGTCGCGCACGGCACTGTGGTTGGGTAGCTGCGACTGCAGCTGCGAAGACAGGACGACCCATAAGCAGTTGCGCAGGACTGTAGCCTGAACTGCCCAGTGTTTCACGATACTCCAACAAGGCATCATACGGGTCGTCCGCTCGAGCAAGTAAACGCTTCACAGTCTACTGAAGCCTCGATAAGCCCGTTAATTCATGGCAGATGGGGGCTGCTCGTGATGTGACGGAAGCTGCGCACTTGGGCCAATTCGCCGAGGACCTCTGCCACAAATTGGGGTCCATTGTCCGACCTGAGCACCTCTGGCCAGCCGTGACGCGAGAAAATTGCTTTGGCAGCAGCTATCACCGCCTTAGCAGTTGTGGAGGTCACGCTCATCACCTCTGGGTACCTCGAGTAATAGTCCGTGACGAGAAGGTAGTTTTTCCCTTCCCTGTAGAATAGATCGGCTCCCACCACTTGCTTAGGACGCTCTGGGAGTTCCGTAGGCATCAAAGGTTCACGCGGTGGTTTTGTCGACTTAAGGCATACCTCGCATGATGACGCGATTGTGGCAATGTCCTGTGCCATACCCGGCCACCACACTGCTCGATTGGCCTTTTGCCGTGAACGTTCAATACCCATGCGACCCTCATGAATCCCTCCAAAATTTCCTTCATCCTTGCCTGGAAAAATTCTGGAGCCGACTTCAAACCTGGTGGTATGCGCGTGAAGCAGTATCGCCCCCATGGCGTGATGAACGTTGTCAACAACTGTGACTCCTCGTCCAGTGTCGCCTGCCAGAAACCATGGTTGAGGTCCAACTTAGTGAAGACCGTAGCACCAGCCTGTCTTCCTAGAATCTCATCAACAGTGTGAAGTACTGTGCGATTACTAACCAAGTCCCCGTTGAGATCAAAAAATCGACGCAAATTCGGAGGTCTCCGTTAGGCTTTTTTACGAGAACCATACCAGCACATCTTTCTGTTGGCTCATAAACCCTGCGAATCACTCCCATGTCCTCCATACGATCCAACTCTGCCTTCACCTTGTCATGCAGTGGCAACGGGATATGCCGGGGTGCACGTAGGGGTTTTGGGTAGGTTTCCGCCTTGAGCTTGATGCGGTATGGCGAGTCTAACATTTTGCCCAGGCCCTGAAACACTTTCGGGTACCTCTCAAAATAGTTTGTAGCATTAATTTGTTTAATGCGCGCCACAAGATTTAAACGAAGTGCAGCATCTCGGCCTAACAACGGCATCTTCTCACCCTCGACAACATAAATAACCTCATCTGTTGTGGCATCCTGAGCAGTGATCTTGGTTTCAAACATACCTAATGTCTTTAAACGTGCATCACCTGGACCCACCAACGTCTTTGTCGGGTCTTTGAGGGGTGTCATGCCCTGAGAATCATATAGCCGTGCTGGCAATATCGTAGCATCTGCACCTGTGTCTATGAAAAATCCAATATCACTCTGGCATACATGCACCTGAACTTGAAATACCTCCCTGGAGTTCAAGCAAGGCTAGAAGGAAGCTTCAACTGGAGCTACAACCAAATAAATGTTCATGATTCACAAACTCTTGCATGTTGCGCACTGGCCCAAGGAACAATTCGTTGCAAGTTTGCTCCTGGACAGCTTGCACTGAAGCACTGGATCGACACACAACCCCAAAATGTCCCTTTTTCCGGCATTTGTTGCAAGATTTGTCCTTTGCTGGGCACGATTGTTTGCTGTGGGATGTCAAAGAACCACACCAGTTACATTTGCTGCTTCCTGACTTGTGGGAGCTGTCGCCTGAAGCCTGCGAACGCGACTGTGTTGACTTAAATTGGTTGGATTTGTCCCCACGTTGCTGCTCCCGCTGCCTAGCACCTGTTTGAGTAGCACGCACCCGATCAACTGCTTCAGTAGCAATTGTAGGCTTAAAATTACTGGTCAGCATTACTTGTTGCCTGTCGACTTCCCCCGATTGTAAAGCAGTCTGAATTGCACTATCCAAAGTTAGTTTACTGTCCAACTGGAGTTTCTTTGACAATTTTTTTATCAAGGATTCCTACCACAAAACGATCACGCGCCTGTTCATCCCGATGTGCTGTTGTGCTGTAGCCACATCGCAAAGCCTGTTTCTTTAATGCCAGAGAAAACTCGGAAATCGTCTGACCATTTTCTTGCACCATTACATTCAGTTTTTCCCGTTCAAAAAGGTAGTTTACTTTGGGTTCGAAATAGTCTTTGAACTTAGCGAGCACAGTGTTGTATTTTACCTGATCAGCTGCCGACAAGCAAAAAGAATTAAACACATCTTGCGCTTTACCGCCCATGTAGTACACAAGAGCAGCTACTTGAAAATCCTCACCTTTTTCTGCTAAACCACTAAGCAAGCGATAATGCATAAAGCGTTAAAGCCAACCTTCCCAACGACTTGCGTCACTAAAGTCTAACTTGTCCGGTGGTTGCACGAGAAAGGCGTGAGCGTCGGCCATTCTTGTTTTTATTTTTCCGCGCTGCTTCACAGCAAAATACGGGACGATTGGTGTGATCGCCGCTAGTGTCGATTAAAACTCTCGTGTCTAGCTGACCTGTCCAATGTTCCCGTTCACCAGAACCTCGCTCAAAAGTTCGCAGGCACCAAATCTGACACCATGTTGTGTGTTGACATTAACCCAAATAGATCAGCGCATCCCCATTCACTTGGCCCTCCCGAGGTTAACGTTAATCATTCAATCATTCACACATACTACAAACTCACGGAATGGTAAATGTTCATACAGTTCTAATATTCTGGTAGCAGACGAAGATTACTAAAACTAATCAACTCACCAGCTGTTTACAATTACTCACCACTTACATTGGATTGCAAGAACAGTAAGTCTACACAAAAAAAGGGCCACGTCACGTTATTGAAATACTTTTTCTCCATAAAGAACACGTTCCCACCTCTGCTGACGATATGCATTTTGTTTCCTAATCTTCTTTCTAGCAAAATTGTCCCTTTTATCGCCGTGGGGCAGATAATTCAGTTTGGATTCGTGTACCATAAAAACGACCAAACCTTTGAAATAAAAGATGAAGATATTCTGTCTCTTAGTGAACCACCTATTTGTAAAAACAGTGCATTTTGACAATTAAGTGCTGAAACGATAGGCGTGTAACACTTAAGCATTTTATGATCTACTGTTGGATGACAATACAAACAATGGTTACAACAATAATTTTGCAGTTACGAGTCACTTAGGGCCACGTGCTTCTAGCTGCAACCCCCATTTTATAAAAAGGCACTTCCCTATATGATGCTTCACCTGTCTGCCGAAATTTAGATCTGGCAACTTTCCCTAATGAGCTGTAGCGGTGTCTTTATACCCTATGAGAATTAACATGGAAGCGTGGTGATTAGCTAGTTACTAGTAACACTCAACGTTATTGAGGGCACTTTTTCTCCATAAAGAACACGTTCCCACATTTTCGTGTTGAGGTTTTCTTTGTTACTGGACCCAAGACACCCGATTCAAATGATTTGCAAAGATTTCTACCATATGGGGAATTTACATCAGTATGCTGAAATCGCGTATAAGTTGGTTTCAGTTAAAAGACGCAGTCTTTTCATCAACAATCATTTTGTAACAATCGGATGTCTACAATCGGACGATCTACTATTAGTTGGCGGCTGCACACTAGCGTGTGTCTGTATCACTACTTTCAAGGGCCGACCCTTTTTGGCCAAATGGCCAAACAGCAAAATACGCGGAGCACGCTCCGGTATGTCGACAGTGGTAGTGGCGGCGGCCCTAGTTATCTTAGTTGTGATTGTTGCAAGATCAGCATGCCTAATGTAGAGGGTGCACCAGCCCCTCTAGAGAGACGCGCACTGTGTGTCGATTAGTAATGAACCTCGAAGAACAGAAAGAAGGGTTACATAAGAGGAAGCCATTAATAATAATGTAATACGCTGCGAAAGCTAATGAGCTTGTTGCGGGGAAAAGGCCATCTGGCCCTGTGCAGCTTAAACAGGGTTCGTACACGGCCTTGAATTCCTTGAAAAGCCTTAAATTTCAAAACCAAAAATTCAAGGCATTTTGAAAATAAAATAACTAAACAAAATAACTTTTTTAATGGATGTTTATTGAATTATAGAGTATAGGCTAGATAGGCTACATCTGGTGTACCCCAGGGCTCCGTGAGCGGGCCAATCTTGTTCCTACTATACATAAATGACCTAATGTGGGTTGTGTTTTCCTCTTATAAACTCTTCGCCGACGACACTTACATTTACTGAGTCATAAGGGATGAAAATGATCGACAAATTCTGCAGACTGATTTGTGCAAGGTTAGCAATTGGTGCGACACCTGGCAAATGAAACTGAATGAAACTAAGACCAAGGTGCTAACCATCTCACACACAAGAAATGCCACTGATCCTGGATATTCCATAAATGGCCATTTATTGCAAAATGTCACTAAAGTCTCATGTCTTGGGGTGATGCTCGACAGAAAGTTGTCGTGGTCTGACCAAGTCCAGGGTATTTGTACCAAAGTCAATGGTGAAATTAAGTTTTTCCACAGGCTTCTTAAACAAGCTAGCTCCAGAATTCGGGAGACTGTGTTCAACACTGTTGCACGTCCTACATTAGAATATTGCAGTGCTGTGTGGGATCCCTACACGAAGTATCTTTCGGATTGTCTGGAGAGAGTGATGCGGAGGGCAGTGAGAATAGTCACTGGCAATTACAAGAGAGAGACATGTGTCACTGGAATGTGCAACAAGATGTTGTGGAACTCGGTGGAAGAGTGAAGAAAACTCCATAGGTTGCAACTGTTTTCTTTTGCGTTCTGAATGGCGGCACTATTGTGGACTTCTGTGGTGCCCCTGACTTTGTGAGTTGCCATCACCACACCAGAAAGGTGAAAAGATTGCAGTGCAGCAAGAATGTACTTGCAGGCTCCTTTTTTCCACGCACCATTGTTGAATGGAATAATTTGCCCCAAGAGGTTGTTCAAACTG
This sequence comes from Lithobius niger, assembly GCA_023313725.1. Taxonomy (NCBI): domain Eukaryota; kingdom Metazoa; phylum Arthropoda; class Chilopoda; order Lithobiomorpha; family Lithobiidae; genus Lithobius; species Lithobius niger. The sequence goes on along the minus strand of JAHWFP010238940.1, from coordinate 22,859 downwards.
ATTCTGGACTTGCTTTCGTCAGAAAGCTCAAAATTACTTTACAGCCTATGATCTGCAACCATACTGTTTGATTGCCTTGCGTCTGTGGCTTGTTTGATTGCCTTGTGCTTGTTTTTGTTCTGTTTTTATACTGCCTAATTGCTCCTTGGGACGTTGCAGTTATTCCAAATAAATAAATAAATTAAAAAAGATTGAATATATCCTAAGGTAATTTTTACCAATTTGGTGTGCAAAACGGCCTTGAAATTTGCTTCGAGTTGGCCTTGAAAATCCTTGAAAAAGCCTTGAAAATGGTTTCGTCTCTTGTGTACGAACGCTGCTTAAAAATAGTTGCATCTAGACGTCGCTTCAACCGTATTAACCGCGTAGCAATATCTAAAACAGTCTTATCAAGAGTTCCAATCATTTACAATTGCAACAGGAAAAAAGTTCTTTAGCTTATCAAGACGAACATCTGGTTTGTTTAGTTTAAAGCTGTGTCCTCTGGTACGACTTGTCTTGGGGCACTGAAAAAAATCGGCTTTCCTCTCCTTTGTGAAAAAGTTTACGAGTCTCTATGATCGCACCCCGTTTCCTGCGATCAACGAGAGTTGTGAGCTTCAGTGTAGCACAACGTTGTTCATAATTTAGATAGCGTAACTTAGTAAGTTTCTTTCTTCCATCTTTTCAGAAGCTAGCCGAATTGTTGCTTGAAATGGCTCAGCTTCACTTATTAAGTTTCTAAAGAGACCGTAACAAGTACCCACACTATACAGTGTCTCTCTGAAGTCCTGAACCAGGTAGGCCTGTATGGTATAGGCCTATACGATGGTCGCCTATACAATATTAGGCCTAAGGACGTGTACAAATCAGCAAACTATGACCATATTATACACCTAATGGAGTAGCAAATGTCATCCACAATAGGCGTTCACTCGCAGTAACACCAGTACATTACCCAGGACTTTCCTCTGGGCGTAGTATAGGCTTATACCATATAGGCCTACCTGGTTCAGGACTTCTGAGACATACTGTAGATGAAATCCCATTACACTTTATTAGGTTTCTCAGATCCTAAAACCATAAATTAACAGGATGTGTCAGTGCACGTGTGCATGCACCCTTTCCAGATGACATCTTTACCACTTTCTAGTGGTTATTTTATTTTATGGGATTGGGAATACATTTAATAGATGGTTGTTAAAAAATATCGTTCATTAAAACTGAATATTGTTTAAAACAACAATTTTATTTTACAACTAGCATTAATTGTTAAATGACAGTGATCAAAGTCAATATCGCTGTGTAGGGTTCTTTATCTTTAGACAGCCAACATTAAAAGCATATATGTTATTACTGCGATTCAACACATACAAGGACTCACACCTCAGAGCACTTGAATCCATACGTATAAGCCAGTTCAAGGAAAAGGTAGTGCAGCTGATGAACATATATAGGCCTTCCTATCCCAAACATCAATCACTTGCTCAGGCCTGAGCTGAAGGCAAAATTCGGCCAAAAGTGGCAAGTCCAGATGCTGCAAGAACATGCTGTATACATCAGTGGTTAGCAGCGCAAATTTCAAAATGAAGTGATCTTCGAACGTTTTTATGCTTTTTTTTTTTTACTTCTGAAGAAGGTGATAGGACTTCCGCAGACCCCGTGTGCATTCATCGAAATTTAAATGGACTTTTTAGTGTTTGTCAGTGTGTGGTAATCGCACAATTTTTCTGACAATATTAGTCTTGGAAAGAAAAAACTTTTTTCCACTTAGCAATTGCTGTTTTTAGTTGCCGTGAAAATATACATTACGTATTTTAAAGCATTCTCCTTTTCTCGATGTGTTTGAATTAGAGAAAAAATTCAAAGACCGTGTCGCTATCCTACTGCGCAGCCTCCATTGTAAATATACTCGATCAGAGCGGCTATGCTCATAGCGCCCGTCACGACAGTTGCTGTCTCCACGATCCACTTCGATCCGCGAGCCGTAGCCTCACTGATCCTCCATGCCTCGAGCCAAAAGGCACACCTAAGGACTCGGTCCGCCCGGACCGTCCCACATCCGCTGTACCTCCGGGCCTGTCCGGTTCTGGAAATGTGGAAATCCTCGAGTTAACTGCGGGGACTCTTTGGAGCCCTCTCACCCGCTAACGAATTCCTTTTTGACCGAGCAATCCCTTCCGTCCCCACCCTGCGGGACGGCAGCTACTTCCCCGATCCCATGTGTGGTCAACTCGATCCCTGTCAGGATCTATGATCCCTTACTGAGGAGCTTGCCTGCGCTAAAGAAAGTTATGCACGCTTGAAACTGCAAGTCAAAGCCAGGAAGACGGCCACTAGATCGGCCTCCTCATCTTCACTCCGCCCTTTGGATCTCTCTTCTCGGTCCTCTCAGTCCTCCGTCGGCGCACGATCCGCCACCAAACAAGGAAGCGGTCCGCTATCCGCTTCACAAGTTCGTGACTTGATGGATTCCTCGATCCACAACTTCAAACGAAAACAGCCGGTTGCACCAGTCTCTGATTACACTTCTGCCTGGTTAGCCTGCCTGTCGAAACAACAGCGCATCTCAGCTGATGACTCCGGTCCTTCTCAACGCCCGGACTCCATTACCCCGTGCTCGGTTCGCCGATTCCTGATCCAGAATCCTGGACCATAGGGGATCCCGATTCGTCTGATATTCCCTACCAGAACTCTTGAAGATAGTCGAGGGAATTATCCCGGACTATTTCCTGTACAAACCCAGCCCTGATCCCGATTCCTCAAGCCAAAATCCAGGTCTCTCTGCAGGCTTCGAGTCTTGACTTCGGGACCGGCTCCCTCACCAGCTGCCAATCCTCGGCCAATTCACCACATTACTAACCATGCTCCTTCGGACAGGAGGGATCCTCCTCGGCAATGGATCACCATTAGAACTAGACAAGGATCCGCCACCCCCTCGTCGTGGTCGTGAAAACTTTTTTCCGTTCAATATTAGAAGGTACAGCCAACCCAAGGAACTTTGACACTTATCCGCAATCAGAGTTCCTCACAATCGACACTAAGCTAGACTTCGGATCAGCATTATTCTTGCTTCGTCAAGCCGCTGTTCCTGTTTATGTACTCCGCGATAATGATCGCCTTCTCCGCCTAGGTCTCCGCGCCGCTTTACAAGCAGATGTAGTGAGCACTGCCGCCAATGCTCTCTGCGAACGCCTATACACCGATCCTCCACTGGACGACACACGCCAGTTGGCCCTCTTAATCAACCAAGTTTTTCGTAAAGGGTGCTTCACTACCTACCACGCTATGAACTGGTTCACTCGAGCCTTGTTTAACTCTACGTTGCTTTTAAGGGAAAACGCCCTCAACACGGCATCGAACCTGCACTATCAACATACCACATCGTTCGGAATCGGCCGATCCACGAGTCGGAGTTGCTATTCCGTGGGTTGATCCCAAAACTGGCGCCACACCTCGACATCTCCCACAAGCCTCGTGCAAAGTCTCGCCACAATGTCACCGGTCCGCTTCTTACACTCGTACCGAGATTCCCCTAAAGAGGTTTGGAGTGCCCCGAGGTCTCAAGAAGCCGCTCCGCCTTCCGTACCTCGTTCTTCTTCGCCCTTTCCATCACAAGCCCAGGGCCGCGGACGATCCCTGGGCTGATCCTCCACTCCAGATAGGAAACAACGACGATCCTCCCCCCCCCCCCCCCCCATCCACACTCTAGAGGAAAATATCGTTATTGACGATCCTCCTCCCCCGCAAGTCGTGGGGGGCCGCCTTCGCTTCTTTATCAAAGCCTGGTAAACCATCACTTCCGATTCTGTGATCCTCTCGATTGTTCGCGAGGTGTTTCTCCCAAAGTTTCTTCATCCCCCCCCCCCCCGTCCCCCCCATTGCGAAGTCGGCCATGGGAAATGGAAAGCACGCCTTCAACCCCGCTCCGCATGGAGATTGCAACACTTCTTGCAAAGGATGCAGTCAGAACTGTACCACATCCTATCGAACCGGAATTTTACAACAGTATCTTCCTTTGTGCAGAGAAAACGGGGGTCTCCCAGCTAATAGTCAATCTGCAACCCCTCAGTCAATACATCCACAATTCTAATTTCCAGATGGAAACAACTTCATTGATCCGCAACTCTCTGCTCTAACACGACTGGAAGATTCTTTAGATTTAGCGGACGCTTATCTACACATCCCACTTCATACCTCTGTCCGGCACCTCTTTTGTTTCATTTCCAACGGAACCATCTGCAAATTCCTTTGTCTCCCGTTCGGATTGAATGACGCCCCCCGCATCTTTACTTTGGTACTTCGTCCATCTACATCAACACCGCATCCGAATTCATGCCTTTCTCGACGATTGCCTTCTTCCACATAACGATCCTTTCACCCTTTGTGCCAACCGATCCGTCGTTGTGTCTCTTTGGCACAAACTAGGACTGGGCATCAACTTTCCCAAGTCTCGTCTACAACCCGCCCAAAAATTCATATTCCTCGGAGTATTCTTCGATCTCAATCGATCCTCAGTCATGCCATCCCCAGAGCGGATCTAGAACCATCTCTCTGCAGCACGATCCTTTCTCCGTCTACCCTACCACACGTTCCGGGATCTAGCCTCCATTGTAGGGATCATCGACTCCTTTGCAGACCTCGTCCTCTACGGCAGATGGATGGCCAGACCATTACACCATTACCGACTAAACGAGTGGGGCGATCCTCGATCCGCACTTCACCTCCAGGCTTGGATCCTCAACCCGTCCTTTCCATTTACGATCCTAAACTGGTGATTGGACATTCTCAATCTTACGGCTACAGTCCCACTCCCTCATTTCCACCTATTCATGGACGCATCCTTGACAGGGTGGGGAGTCCATGTCAACAACATGACCATATCCGGCAAGTAGGAGCCTGGCCTTTCCGATTACATGAACATTCTGGAACTACGAGCCGTCTTCCTCGGGCTACAACACTTTCAGCACCATCACCATCTAGCTGGGCAGGTGGTCCAAGTACACATCGACAACACTACTGCCATTGCATATCTCCGGAAGGGAAGGGTATCACGCTACCTATCCCTAGCTCCACCAGATTGCGTCTGAAATCTTTCACCTCTGCATCCAGCTTCACGTCCGCCTTCTCCCACTCCACATCCCCGGCAACCTGAACTCCCTCTCCAGACGCACTCCGCCGACCATCGAATGGACTCTGCACTCCTCAATTTGCAACTCTAGACCTGTTCGCCACAAGGCTCAATGCCAGACTTCCCCACTTCATCAGTCCGCAACCGGATTCCAGAGCCTGGGGGGTGGACGCCCTCACCATGGATTGAGATCACCTCTGTGCTTACGCCTTCCCTCCTCCTCGACTCTTACCACTGGTCCTCCGCAAGATTGCTTCATCCCCAGGACACTCCCTGCGTGTAGCCCCAGACTGGTCGGTTGCGGCCTGGTTTCAAACACTCCTCAGCTTCCTCATCGACGCACCACGCCGCCTCCCGATCCGCCCGGATCAACTCTCCCTGGGCACTGGATCGATCCTACACCCCAATCCACGGGCACTGCGTCTAAACAGGTGGCTGTTATCATCCAACTCCTCCGAGCAACCGGTGTTTTTGAAGACGAGGCCCGTCGCATCGCCTCTCGACCCATGCGCACATCCACCAACAACATATACGACAGCCACTGACAACGATGGTTTCGTTAGTGTATCACGGAACAGAATGATCCTATCAATCCCCCTATCCCTGAAATCCTCCGATTCTTGACTACCTTATTTGACAGTGGTCTGCGTGGTTCCACGATCCTTGTTTACCGATCTGGCTTAAACGCAGTTTTCAAAGTTGCAAGACACAAAGAGCTTTTCTTCCCTGATTCATTCATTCAAGAATAACAGACCTCGTGACCCAAAACAATTTCTGGATTGGGAACTTCCATGGTACTCTCCGCACTCCTCGCTTTACGTACGAGCCCATGGCCTCGTGCCCATTCAGCCACCTCACACGGAAGACGGTCTTTCTCGTCGCTCTGGCTGCTTGCTTACGAGGCAGCGAGCTACAAGCCCTCTCTACAACAGCCTCGGACTGTTTCTTCCTAGACAACTACTCCGGTGTAACACTGACACCTAGAGCGATGTTCCGAGCTAAGACTCAGATAGACCCTCAGCCGCAGCCGATAGCCGAAGCAGCCGCCGAAATACAGCAGCGGCATATTCGCCGCATTTTTATTCGGCTAGCCATGTCGTCTCTTTAGATTGATTTTTTTTTTGGCAACTAAGTTTGCTTGAACAGTAACTTTACCTGATCGAATTTTGACGTCATGAGCAATTTTTAGAGGCATTTCCGTGTATTCGAGGGTCAAAAAATCAAATTGCTGCAATGAAAGGTACATCTGAAGTATAATTTAGTTGTCTGTCATATAGACACTAGTCTCATCTTTGTAGATGCTTTAGTTCAAGAGGAGTAGCCATGCACGCACGACCATGATAAAAACATCTGTTTTTTTAAGGATGTCGATCACGTACTTTTAAGCTAACTCAAGTTTGCAGAAAACTAAAAAATGTGTTTAATTTTAACGGTACATAATTGCGTCATTTGAATTTATTTCCTTTGTCAATATAACCTATAATACACAGTATATTTCATTTGTTCCGTTAAAAATTGTGTTTAGATACTTAAAACTAATTGGGGCATAAAACTAAAATACATAATAAACGCTTTAGCTTTAAAAAATGTTGTATTGCTCTCATTTTAAGGTAGGAATTGTCCAAATTTATGTAGGCTGAGCCGATAGCCGCCGAAATTGTCTCAAGCCGATAGCGGCCGAAAAATTAGTCGGCGAAGATCAGCCAGCTGAAAATTCGCCGAATATTTTCATTAGCCAGTCGAATAACTTAAAATTGAACGGCTGAGGGGCCTAGACTCAGCGACCTGAGGATCAAACGAAACTATTCATCATTCCTTCACTTTCTCAGATTCTTGGCGACGACCAAGAACCGGTCTTTTGCCCCGTCCGAGCTTTCCTTTTTTTTACCTCAAAGCATCCAACCGATTCAACGCAACTGAACCCAATTATTCATCCCATTTACAAATAAAGTTGAGGCAACTTCACCCCGGATGATTGCCACTTGGCTAAAGACTGTCATAGTACAAGCATACGAGGCTCTCAACATCAACTGTACAGAAGAATGTATTCGTGTCACAACTCATTAACTAGAGCTATCTCCTGGGCACACTACAGCAACATTCCCGTCACCGGTATCATGAGGCAGCTTACTGGCATAGTCCTTCCGTTTTCAATTTCGGGACATGTCACGCCAGGCGGACGGACTGTACCAAATTGGGTCTTTCGTTGCTGCCCGCCGTGTACTTTGATCCCTCGCACACTTGATTGTTCTGGGTGAGGAACCGCTCGCTACCCTGAGGGGGCTTTGTCAGATGGCGCCTGCCGCCTTGATAAAGTCTGTGGACTGCTTTAAAATAGGTATTGTATATTTTTGCGGCAACTAGAAACTCCAAAATACCAGTATTACCTGGTTGATTTTGGTTTCTATTGCCTATTGAAAAATATACATTACCTTCGTCCCACCTTCCTTCCCTCTTGTCGCCATCTGGACACTATAGAGGCGCGAAAAGATGAGTATAGCCACCCTGATCGAGTATATATATGATGGAGGCTGCGCAGTAGGATGCGCAGAGGGTAGCAACGCGGTCTCCAAATGTGTTCTCTAGTTCAAACAGCATTGAGAGAAGGAGAGTGCTTTAAAATAGGTAACACTGGTATTTTGGAGTTTTTCAAGCTTGTATCTAAAAAAAAATCTGTGCTGGCAACAATTTTTTATATATATACATTTTTTAATTATTATTTTTTTTACAGTGATTAATTCCTGCTTACCAATTATTTTCACAAATCCATGTACGAAATAGATAACTCTAAATTGCATTGCATACACAAAGAAAAAGTGCAGTGAATGCAAACACCTTAGTTTACAGATTTTGAAATGACATTTTTGGGTGCTGCAAAACAAAAAAAAAGTCTGGGGGAAGGGGATGTCTATGCAGCAGGGCTTTGGAAATAATTTTTTTTTTAATTATGGCGGTTGGTGCTTTATTTTCTTTTTTTCGTTTTTAGCCTGCAAAATAATTAATGCTTGAGCTAGCTACCTTCTAATTTAGCACATAGCCGTTAGTTTACCTAATCAAATAAAAATTGGAGCAGAGGGGATGCCCAGGGCTTAAGTGCATCCTTGGGTTGGGTAAAGTGGAGCAGAATACGTTGATTCTTCCTGTGTAGCAACATGTTCTGTAGTACAGTAGAACCTTAATTACTGGAACTAATTGGGACCGAAGGGTGTTCGGATAATCGAAAATTCAAATAATCCAATTTACATGCATAATAACACAGGAATTTTTTTTTCTTTACTCAGTTTTAGTGTTTGTGGACTATGCTTGATTGTATAAGACGACTGAAAAGAAACATTTGCATGAAATGCTTCCAGGAGCAAAAATAACGCAGAGTCGATGCTTATTCCTTCTCTAAAAAACGGAAAATTTCTGAATATTTTGCAAGAATGAGAGTTTGGATAATCAGGGTGTTGGGATAATAGGGGTTCTAGTACATTGTATCTAATTGTACTGGTGTCTTGAACCAAGTCCAACGCACACTGTAAATTTTATTTGGGGACCCTGAGCAAGGCGAACAAACACAGCCCAGAACAGTTGGCTACAAGCCGAATGTATGCCACATCAAACCCCATGATAGGAATGCAAAAAAAGTGGCCATGTACATCAAGAGTGCATGCGTACGATGTTACAAATTTGCCTTTTGTATGCTGTGTTGCTTTGTTTGTTGAAATTGACATTGGGGTCTGTACAAAAATTCTATATCGACAAAATGTGTAGTTGGAAAACGGTGTAACATTGTGTAATGTGCCACGGAAGTAGTAATTTATTTCCTCTGATTTTCCAGGTATCAATGTTAGTTCCTGGGTTACAATATTCTTTTGAAACTTTAGTAAGATGTGTAACTGATCTGGCTGTTTCTGATAAAATTAAGGTAAGCTATTAGTTTAGGTAATTTGTGGGTTTACTGCTTCAGTGGCTACCTTTTATATGGAACTCTGTTTTAAAGAATTATTGCTTTTCAAGAACACATTGCAAACAATCATCCTAATAGATCTAGCGCAATTACTATTATTATTATTATTATTATCTTCTGGATTCCTTTTTCACTGTCCCTTGAGGTTCTTCGTAAGGGTATCGACTCTACTAACTACCACATGTTATTTTAAAAAGATTGCGAGTTTTACTTTGAAAGTTCTTCAACACTCTCGTACAAACTTACACAACATGTAGTTCAGCAGCCGGGACAAAAACCCAAAAGAATAGTCTGCACAAAATGTTTTTGCGCAGAGATGTTCTACAATATGTCCGTACTCCAAAACATAATGATGGCACTTTGGCACCCTTGGGGAATTCGAAATGGCATCTAAAAATGGCGACGAAAAATGTTTTTTTGCTTCTAGCGTCTAAACCGTTTATCCGATTGAAAACTAATTGATTACCAATTACGTTTAGAATAAAATTTCCTTAAAAAAAGATTCTAGTCATATTTTTGGTAAAATTAATCCTTCTTGCAGAAATTCGTTATTTAAGTTATTTTAGGCCGTTAACGCATGTTCATATACGATTCCTGACTTTAAACAAACAGCTGCAGTACCCGTTCAAATTCGGATATGTATATTTTCCAACAAAGGTAATTAAAGCGATTTATATTAATTAGGCGCTAAGCTATGCCAGTTTACACTCGTCACATTGTGCTTTTCGCTCTATTTTACCACATGTTCCATCTTTAAACTGCTGCATCACCCGTTCTAATTCGGATAAATGGACGGGATTAGGCTTAGACGAGAGATGACGTTGTTTATTTTCCAATAATGGCAATTAAAACTATTTATATTAATCAGAAGTATGCTACGGCAGTTTAAAGATGGAACTTGCGATAAAATAGCGCAAAATGTGCAGCGTTACACTGTAGCAAAACTATCGCAGCTTAGCTCCTCATTGATATAAATCGTTTTAATTATAAATCGTTTTAATTACCTTTGTTGGAAAATATATATCTTCATCTTTCATCTAAGCCTAATCACGTCCATTTATACGAATTAGAATGGGTGGTGCAGCAGTTTAAAGATGGAACATGTGGTAAAATAAGAGCGAAAAGCACAATGCTACAATGTATGTAAACAGCCGTAGGTTAGCTCCTAATTAATATAAATCGCTTTAAATACCTTTGTTGGAAAATATACATCTTCATCTTTCATCTAAGCCTAATCACACCCATTTATCCGAATTGGAACGGGTACTGCAGCCGTTTAAAGTCAGGAATTGTATATGTAACATGCGTTAACGGCCTAAAATAACTTAAAATAACGAATTTCGGCAAGTAGGATTAATTTTACCAAAAAATATGAATAGAATTTTTTTTAAGGAAATTTTATTTTTAACATAATTGGTGACCTGTTACTTTTCAATCGGATGAACGGTTTATATGCTAGAGGCAAAAAAACCGTTTTGCTGCCAACATTTTGGACGCCTTCTTGAATTCCCTCCGTGGCTGTAAATACTGTTGACTCTCTTCATCAGGCTTCACGTAAAGGAAAGCCTGATGAAGACGGTCTACTGTGTTTACATCCACCAGTATTAGGACTCGAAAATTCACGAAGAAAGACTGTGTTTCTTCCTGGAACTTTGAAATTTGTGCGTGTTGTGTAAATTTGTATGAGATGTTTTATTTTGGTGTGAACATTGCACCAGTAGACTTCAAGTTCAGGGCGTATCAGTCTTGCACGATGCTAAGGACAGCCTGCTGTCCCAGTTCACTTCCTCCTAGGATTGTAGTTGTCCCTCTTAACACTCATTTATACACTTTCCTTTTTACTGAAACCTTTGTATCTTGTGTACAGAAGCCTACATAAATAAATAATTAACTCGTAAAAAAGGCTTCTCGAGTTTAATACCTTTACATTGTCATTGGCTAATCTGCGTCAGTCGTAACTAGCCCGCCTATTTGAAATAGTTGTATTTATTTTACAGGTTTTCCTTGTCAAGCCAGGCAATCCTGTGCCCATTGTGACGGGCAGCATCAGTATGCCGCTTAGTGAAGTTGTTCTTTCCCAAGGTTGAACGCAGTAAAGACAGCTGCCAATTTTGTTCTAGTCACGTGTTGTGTGCTGTGTACACAAAAAGCTTACGCGATAAAACACGTATCGTGGATAATGTTGTACATCACGTGTTGTATCATTCTGTTATGTGATTGATGACTTTTGACTGGTGAATTTGCCTGTGGAACAGTTTCGGTTTTGTCTGACACTGCTAATGAGCTGAGCAATGTTGTGCAAATCTGTCACCTTTTGTACTGTACATAAAATTAAGAATGCTTTAATCTTAATATGTTAATGTAGCAGCATTGAGCATGTTTCAAGTGGCCTTAATATGGGACTGTTGGAATAAGTTCATAATAATGACCAGTTTAAATGTCATTCTATCTCTAGACATGCCTTACTAGAAAAGGGCTCCCACACCCAAACCACAATTTTTAAAACTTTTTTTCCGACAAATCAACATCTTGTTTTCATTTATAACACACTTGTTGACTTGTTGGGGGAGGGTAACGGGGGCAAATTGAAAATGTGGCCAACAATTTACCACATCTAATGAGGTCCAAAAATAATCTGTCCAACCCATTACCCCAAAGTCAGCATTTAACTAATCAGGCTACCTGTTAATCTTGAAAGGTGTGATGTACCCGGTTGGGCACACGCATAGGTTCTACCTAGACTAATTGACTTAAGAGAAGACACATTGTAGGCTAGCAAGTTGTGGGCATTTAGTGCTGGTAACAAGGCTCTTTATAAACTACATACAACCCCGAAGGCAGAAAGGGGTGCGACGTGCGACTATGTCGCAGATTATCTGGCACAGTTGCAGACAAAACGTGCCGTTTTGACCAAATTTCTGCCGTTTCGCCAATTTTTGACCGATTTGGACATTCCAATACACCATTTTAATCGTCTCGACGAGACCTATCAGTTGATGGAAGAGCCAGATCAATAGAATAAAGCACTGAAAAGTTATTCAGTAAAAACCAATAAATATGTGGGTAACCATACGAAAAAAAACAAATTAGCTGCAGACAATTTTTCCCTGACAATTGGTGTCGCAGACAGTGGCAGAAAATTCTGCTTTGGGGCATACAACATCACATTGTCACGATAGTCAGCTGTTGACAACGTATGGTAGTTTGTTGTTATTATGGCAACAAGTATGGCAAAACACAAGTGAGGTACGTGAGTATCCCTAACTGCAACAGGGCTGGGTTAACAGCTAGGGATAGTGGTGCTAACTATTGTCTGTGCCACAAGTAACGATACGACAAAAGGAAAGGCTGGTTTTACACATGTTCATGAAAACACTCAAAAACGTATGGGCCACTTCTGATGGAAGTTCCTACCTGCACTGTGAATTTTTTCCTGGCATTTTCTTAAAATTTATATTTTATGATACTTGGACATAACAAATATGTATGTAATTTCGTTAAAATCAAAGAATTTATGAATCGATGACACGTGGGATCCCTGCTAGTGCCATTTCATATGAAGTTCAACTCATCAAATCTATTATTTTGTATATTTTTATATTAATAACAGCTCTGTATTTACAATGTACCACTGTCATGTATCTACAACATAAACCAATTGTCAATACCTACCAACATTGTGTATGCTTTTAAGAGTTGCGATTTTATAAGTCAGTTGCGATTTGATATTCAAAGAAAAGTCGCATGCAAATTCCTACCGTAGCAGTCTTCCTAGTATTCTTATGAAACATGAAACAAGAAACAGGGTGGCATTCAAATTCTGAAGTTTGCCAGACCAATGCTGATTTTTCTTTTTTTTTTGG
>JAHWFP010238939.1:0-19191 GCA_023313725.1 Lithobius niger | reverse complement strand
CATCCTGGACGAACTCAAGTCACAGGGTGTTACGGCTGTGAGGCGTTTGACACGGAAAGGCGAGAATGGTGCCCAGTCAACTGACACCTTTTTCCTGACCTTTGATACGCCAGTTGCACCGCAGCACATTGCCGGTTACCTGCGCTTGAAGGTAAGGAGTTACGTGCCGAATCCGATGCGGTGTTTCCGCTGTCAACACTTCGGCCATACTAGTGGCTTAAGGTCAGGCAGCCCATGAAGGTGCTGATTGTGCTGGCCCGGAGCAGTGAGTTAACTGCGGTGGTCAGCACCAGGCCTCTTCGCGTGACTGTCGTGTTTATGTAGAGGAACGTCGAGTGCAGGAACTAAAGGTGAAGGATGGGCTTTCCTACACGGAGGCCCGAAAGAAAGACAAACTATCAGCACCGGCAATGACGCGTTCTTTTGTGCAGGTGTGCAGTGCACCAATGCCTGGCCCAATTAGTGAGTCTGCTGATTTAGCAGATTTACGCGCTGAACTCAGGTCTTTGACGAGGACGGTGGGCAAGCTTGTTACTTTGTTGACCCAGCAACATCCATCTCTTTAGGGTCTTTTGGGTCCTTCGGACCCTGTTGTTGCCGTGTCGTCGACATCTGCCCAGCCTGCAAATGCTTCTGCTCCTGCTGCTGTTCCTGCTGCTGCAACTGTTCCGACTGTTCCCAGGCAGGTTAAGCCTAATCCTCCGCCTGCCCGGAGTGAACCACAGAAATCGTTGAAGAAGAAGGCCCCTGCTGGTAAAGTCTCGACGCCACCCGTGAGGACGTCACCGCCAGGAAAGAAGGTGAAACGGTTGTTGAACGGCCAGCTTGCTGAAGGGTCCGTTGCGTCCCCTAAACATCTTGATACTACTTTGCCCAGGGAGCAGGGAGATATTTCCTGTTCTACTTCTTGGGAACTTTTTCCTCCTTCCGAGGACAACTTCGTTATGACCCTCGCTCCATCTTTTGATTCGGGGATTTGATGTGAGGGAGGCTTTTCGCCTGCGTCAACATCTGGTTCAAGTTTTCTTTGACTTGGAGAAGGCTTATGATACGACCTGGTGTTATGGGATTCTCCGTAATCTCTATGACTGTGGCTTGAGGGGACGGATGCTACTGTTCCTTTCCGCTTACCTCTCCGGCCGTTCTTTTCGCGTTCGTGTCGGGGCGACTCTTACCCGCCCGTTTGTCTTGGAGAATGGTGTGCCTCAAGGAGGTGTTCTTAGTGTCATCTTGTTTGCTATTGGGATCAACCCCATTGCTCAGCTAGCTACTGTTCCCCAGTCTTTGTTTGTCGATGACTTTAGCCTGCGCTTTCGGGCGGCTCGCATGCAGACCTGCGAGCGGCAGCTACAGCTGGCAGTTAACAAAGTCCAGACCTGGGCGATCAGTAATGGTTTCCAGTTTTCTCCAAACAAGACTGTGTGTGTCCAATTTTGCTGCCAACGAACACTGCACCCAGATCCTTGCCTGTTCTTGGGACAAGGACAAATTCCTGTTGTCCCACAGGCACGTTTCCTGGGTCTGGTGTTCGATTCCAGGTTATCTTGGCTTCCACACTTGTGCCAACTTAAAGACAAGTCTTTGCGGGCGCTTAACATCTTGCGGATTCTGTCGGGCACTTCATGGGGTGCCGATGCTGCCGAGCCCTTGTCCGCAGCAAACTTGATTATGCGTGCATGGTTCGGTTAGTGACTCCACTCTCCAGATGTTGGACACTGTGCATCACAGTGGCCTGCATCTGGCGACTGGGGCATTTCGGACGTCTCCAGTGGTCAGCCTCTATGCTGAGCCCTCGGAGCCACCTTTAGCCATTCGTCGGCAACAGCTTGCCATTCAGTATGCTGTGCGTTTGAGTGCTGTGCAATCCAGTCCTGCTTGGTCCATGGTTTTTGGGCCAGACTTGCGGGTCGGTAGACGCAGGGTGGGTAAGGGCGATTTCCGCGATAGGCTCCAGCAGTCCTGTCAAGAAATAGCCTTTCAAATGCCCTCCGTCTTGATGCTTGGGAGATACTAGTGGCCCCTTGGCTTGTCCCAAGTGGCATTTTCATTTTTGCTCTGGCGTCCTTCCCGAAGGGTTCCACTCTACCAGCCAGGTACTTACAGGAGTTCCGGCAGCTCAGTACGCCGGTTATCAGCGGCTGTTTACTGATGGGTCGAAATCAGACGTTGGCGTGGCGTGTGCTTGTGTTTGTAAGGGAGTGACGGTTGCCCATCGCCTTCCACCAGGCTATTCTGTGTTTTCTGCGGAGCTTTTGGCTCTTGGTTTGGCGGTGGAATGGATCCTTGACCTTCAGGGCACCCATTTCATTATCTTTAGCGATTCCATGAGTGCCCTGGAGTCCTTGGCGAATCACAATCCTCAGAACCCCTTGACACAACGTGTCCAAGCTTTACTTTCCTGCTTGCCTGGCTAGCGGAAAACCGTGATTTTCTGCTGGATCCCGGGCCATGTTGGGATTGGTGGAAATGAGCAAGCTGATTCTGCAGCGAAAGGGGCCCTTTCTGGCCCTGTCGAAAGGGATCTCAGCCTTGTTCCCTCAGACGCCTTTCCAGCTCTACGTCTGAGGTTACGCGTTTTTTGGCAAACCTTGTGGGACAGACAGGACGGTAAAAAGTTACGAGCTATTAAAGGCACTGTCGAGGAATGGCACTCGGCGTGTCGCCGCAGTCGCCGTGAGGAGGTAGTGTTGGCAGTTTGGGCATTGGTCACACCCGACCTATTTACTGTTTCCTTTTGCGGGGGATTGACCCTCCTGAATGTTATTGGTGTCTACAGCCACTTACGGTCCGGCACTTCCTTGTTGATTGTCGCCATCTTGATGGTGTTCGTCGTCGTTTCCGTTTTCCGCATGACATTGCGCGTCAATTGGACGATAAGTCTGTCCTCCTGTCCGGTGTTTTTCAATTTTTAAAGGAGGTACAAATGTATGACGAGATTTAGATTAGGGGTTTGAATAATATCTCTGCAATGTGTGGTGCAGTGGCAACCCGGACCACTGCACTGTGACTGAGGTTGGCGCTAATGACTAAGCTGTCGACGCGCCATTAAGCCTTAATCACCCCCCCCCTTTTATAGAGGAGGACTGTCCCGCGCATGTGCAGTGGGGCTTGCAAGCAGGCGGCTACATGCACTTAAGAACCCTCCAGGGAAACGACGTTGAGGATCAATGTAATGCTAAAATTATCAGTCTGAGATATTTTACAGGGCAAGAAGAAAATACACATTTTCTTTGGCGGGTTTATCCTTTTAAATTGCTTTTTATAAAACTTTGACGTCACTTTAACATTTCACCTGCATTCATCGGTGACAACACTTGATACCCAACGCTTGCTGCACCAGCACTTGCACCAAAGATGGTGATTTTGGCAACATCACCTCCGAAGACATCAATGTGATCATTCACCCATTGAATGGCTAACGATTGGTCTATCAAGCCATAATTGCCAGGAGATGCTGAATCACCAGTGCTAAGAAAACCTATATTAATGAAGAGAAAATACAAAGTTTAAGCAGAGTATGCCCAAGCGATGAAACCCAGAATAACACTAAAATAGCAAATTTGCAATATGTAATAACAAAAAAATCAAGTGTTTTGTAAAATTCTTACAGATAAGAACTATTTTATGAAAATTGGCGGTTTTTCCCCAACTTTGAAAAAAAGTCAATTAGCCTTGGTCGACTCAAACATGTTCTACAATAAACACTGTATAGGCCTACTCAATTTCCACATTTAAACCATTATCCGTGTTCATATCTTATCTCTGGTATGAGGCTCAGCCATTCACTTAAAAAATATCTATGGAGTGATATAATTCGAGTAATACATGTAAAATTTAATCTATTCCAGTACGTGACGAAATTGAGGAATGTTTGAATAACTCCAACACTCATGGAATGCTCTCCGACAAGCCTGGTTAAGAGCAATTGAGCAAATAAAAGTTTTGTGCTGAGGGTTTTGAGGTGCACTATGGCCTGAGGAAAAAAGGTTTTTTTTAATGGCCTTCAGAAAATTGAATTCTTTCTGGTAGGTTTTGGTTACGTTCAAATACATACACTTGTGCATAAACACCTTTTCACTAATTGAACACGTGAGAGTAGTAAAATCTGGGCTAATTGGAATCCCAGTCTAGGTTAATAGCTGACATGTGGAAGGCTGTGTAAATCGGTATAAGTACATAAGTAATCCAACTAACAATATTTTTGAAAAATAATTATTATTATTTCTAAACAATTTGATATGCCGTGATATGCCACAGATTCTCAAAAAAAACCTGACTGTGCTTCTAATGCTCAACAACCTGGGCTATGACACAAAGTTGCTACAATCGGAGTTACATTACTAACAAGATTCTCAACAAACCTGGGTATGCCTTAAATTCTCCACAAGATGTAATATGCCTAAAAAATAGCCAAAACACCACAGCCTTTGTCACATATACTCTACAAATTGGCTATGCCTTATATTCATATCTAATATAGGTATGCTTCATATTATCAATATCCCGAACTAAGCAACAGATAAATCTGAGTTATCATATAGATTCTGCACAAACTGGACTTGTGGTAAACATTATCACCAGTTCGGGCTATGCTGCAGATTATCAACAAGCCAAGATGTACCATACAGATTTCAAACAGCCTAGACTATACCATCGTTTCACAACAAACCGAGCAATGAAACTGATTCTCAACTGTCCTGGATACGCCACAGAAGTTTATGCCATCTACAGAAAACTGAGAGTCTACTAGGATTGTCTGTCTGTTATTGACAGTAAATTTGATGGGCTAGACTTTACATTCCAACCGACTGTCGTTAGTTTTATCAAGATTTTCTTAGTTGTACTTACAACAACAGAATTTCCTACCAACGAAAACCTCTTACATTGTTTCCTAATGTCAGTTTTCAGGCCAGTTTGACATAGCTTGACTTGGCTAAACAACCTTTCATTAACGTGAAAAAAATCTTTTTATTCAATCGTTTGTTAGCTTTCTCTTCCCTAAACTGTATTTGGAGCATTTAGATGACTCGAATGCTCCAAATACAGTTTAAGGAAGAGAAAGCTAACAAATGATTGAATAAGGAGATTTTTTCACATTAATAAGGATTGTTTGTAACTAAGTGCTTACCAAATACTCCGAGTCTGTAATTCATGGATACCATGATAACATCGTCATCTAAAAGGATACCTGGGCCACCCATGGTGGAATTTGAACTTCCAGATACGAAACCACCACCGTGTATAAAAACCATGACTGCCATCTTGGAATCAGTTTTGTTACCAGCCTGCTAAAAGAAAAAAAAATCAAATAATTGAATTTTGTTAGAAATAATATTGAAAACAGAGCCAACTATGTGAACTGCAACTATTTTAGATGCAATTTGACAATCTCCTTTTAATGTTTGTATGACAGTGTTGCCCTAAAATTAGGGAGAGCAGGGGAATTATTCCACACCCCCAAACGCACAAGACCGTAGATTCGAGTAAATCAACTTAGGAACTGATAACAAACTATAATTATTGAAAACTGGCTAAAGCCCGTGCAACGAACATTGTTGTTAGCTTGTTGGATACCGAAAGCTTGGAATACTGCGTGTGATGCCACAGATGCTGATTATATCACAATCTCTTATTATTTCTAACCAAACCATTTAATCTGGAGAATTTTTTATGGAGACAATAAAGGATCTAAATTCGATGTCTTTTAATTATGTTGAGAAATGATTTTTTTTGTAACAGCAACAGTTAGGCAGAAAATGATAAAAATATAATTTTTCGCCCAAAAATTGACATTTTACCTCTGTTTTAGCACTTAAGTTAACTTTTAGTCAGGGCTGTCATACCTTGCAATGTGAAAGTTGTATTAAGGTATACTGTGCCACATTTAAAATTTTTTTTCCCACTGATGGAGACTGGTCAAGCTATTTTTGGTTTTGACTCATGGCACTTCGGTTTTCACTTCCGGTTTGACACATCCAGTTGGCGCTATATCCAGATTTCATCAGCATGCTTAAATTAGCTTCTGTGCAACATTTGGTGCTTTCCTCACTAAAATGCAGAAGTCTCCCAATTTTAGTGGCTTATCTAACCCACTATGCAGTATGAAATGTACGAGCGTTTCATCAATTTTGCATCGATTTTAACAGATAGTAATGTCATATACTGCAACAACGATCTTGTCTCTGGAAAGCCGAAATTAAACCGCTGTTACAAGTACATAAAACCTTATCAAGACGATTTAGAAGGATATGAAGAAGGAGGGACGTGATTCGAGTGTTTGGGAATAACCCAATGTCATGGATGAAGGGCAGCATGTAGAAGAAGATTATGCTGAATCGGTGATGGGTGGATCAGGATCAGAAGATGATGATTACTTCGTTTAAACAAGATGGTGGATAGGCTAAGACTAACGTTGTGGGGGTGGAGATGATTACAAAGTGGAAAATTTGAAATTTCTAGCCGAGTTGGAGGAGAAGTAATATAAGCAACGATGAACAGAGGAATATACATCAAAACCTAGCCCAGTTGGGATATTGGCCGGTTAAAGGGTTTTAACATGACGTAGTTTTGTTACCCTTCAATCAAATTATAAAAAAATATATTTTCGTGTTATTATGAAAAGAATCGTAGGAAACACAAACGCGAATGAGGAACGTGGTGAGAATTTTAAATGTGCAACGTACATAAACGTTTTATAAAAATATTTGTACAACTCTTCCAATGTTGTAGCCGTGCCTTAATTTCATGAAGATGCACGGCTACAACAATGAAATCATTGTTGGACTAGAGTGCCGTGCAATCTTACAACCATGGCGACTGCACGCCACGGAACCCAAAAGCAAAGATTATTAACACTACCTGAGGATGCTGGTGAATCAGCAGCATACAAAACACATTCACCTTCCACATTTAAAGAAATTTGAGACAGCAACATATCTGTATCTGAATCATCAAACAAATCGTCGGCTATGTTGGCTACCGGCATTGTATAGTCACAATGAAGTTGGCTTTCGGGAATTTGAGACTGCACGCAACTCGCAACAATGGTCTCGATGTACAAGTGTGTTAGGCAACGTTGTTCAGCAACAATGAAGTAAGAAAGCCTCTGTTGATCTCGTGCCATCGGCACTCGATCGACTTTGTTGCCGAACGCCGTTGTCTAACTGATATTTGTTTGAATGGTTCCATCATGATCAATATTCGTTTATTGTAAATTTCATGATGTGTTTAATGATTGGTTTTGGGTTGCTGTGCTATCGGCTCCGGGGACAGGAATACGCAGATGATATGCAAATTTGGTGGAATTTATCCTTACGACCTTCACTTTCATTACACCTTCAGGCTTCGTCCGAGAACTTCCCTACAACTCACACACATGTTAGACTCCTTTAGTCCATGTTTCTAGACGGGTCAGTTGTGCGACCGACATACTCACTGCAGATCACAAGTGCCACCCCAGTAGCTCAGTCCAGCCAACGGGGGGTCCAGAATCACTGCTCACTACCATGGGTGTACAGCAAGTGGGCACCCTGCCTGCCGAGTATCAACCACAGGCCTTTTCCAAAGGAGGGTGCGTGCACGGGTCTCGAATGCTTCCTTTGTTGGGCAGATGAGCCGGGTCAAGCTCCTCTGCCTGACTGAGGAAGTACTTGAGACCTGAGCCTGCACTCTCCTTCAGGAAAGGTGTGCGGTTGCCGGTTCGGTAGGCAGGCCACCCGGTTTCTGTGTGCTCTGGTGGTGGCTGGTGATTTTGGACGCACCGTTGGCTGGACTGAGCTATCGCAGTAGCACCTGTGGTCTGCGGTGAGTAGGTCAGTCGCCCACCTGACCCGTCTTGAAACACGGACAAAGTCCAACATGTGTGCGAGTCATAGGGAAGTTCTCAGACGAAACCTGAAGGCGTAACGAAAGTGAAGGTCGTGAGGATAAATTCAACCAAATTTGCATAACATATACGTGTACTCGTCCCACCTGCCGATGGTACAGCAACCCTCAACCCAATCGTTAAACACATCATGGAATTTACATTAAACGAATATAATTGATCATGATGGGACCATTCAAAAATTTTTTTAATAAAACGTTTATGTACGTTGAGCATTGAATGTTCTCACCACGTTCCTCATTCACGTTTTTTTTCCTACACTTCCTTTCATAATGACACGAAACATTTTTTAAATAATTTCATAGAAGTGTAACAAAACTACGTCGTGTTAAAACCCTTCAACCGATCAGGACCCACTGATCACCGCAAGTCTTTGCCCAATCAAAGTAAAGCCTACAGCTCAACCGGCTTTGAACAACATTCTTCCAGCCCGGAGCCCACATGGCCCACTGATCACCGTTAGTTTTGTCATTGATCCACCAGCTCGACCAGCTTAGAACAGCGTGACCACATCCAGAAGACCAGGAATCACTCCTCACCGCCTGTTTTGCCATCATCACCGGCTTAGAAAAGCAATATTCCAGCCTGAAGGCCAGAGGACTAACTGCTGACCACAAGTCTATGCCACTCACTGGTCCAACAGCTCAAACGGTTTAAAACAGCGTAACTGAAAAGCCCGAAAGCGAAGACCTCTGCTCACCACCAGTCTTGCCGTTAGTATGGCTAAACCTCACTTTCCATTCAGCTTTCAAGCTCTATTTGCCCTCCTTGCTTTCATTTCTTTCGTACATTTGGTCACATGGTATCACAGAACCAAATCATCATACTGAACTCTCTCATCCCCATCACTTATGAAGTTCAGGCACGCTGCGTCGAAACGCTGTCGGGAACACACCTACACACAACAGCCACCCTTCGGCAATGAAAAAGCCAGATCCAGCATTCTGGGATCTGCCTTAGTCGGTGACACCGTCAGGGGACAGCCTCTGAATGAATGTGAATGTTTTGGACTTAGTCTCGGGCTGAAGTTTTTGGTTTGGACTTGGTCTCTGGGTGCGTGAGTGTTGGGAATTAGTCTCTAGCAGCATAGAATGGATGTTAACTGTCACCATTTTTACTTCAGAGAAAAATCCTGCTCTGTTATTTCAGGTGCTGGAATTGGGAGAACAGTCCTTCTGATTATGAAAAATCCCCAGACAAAGGCCGAGTCTCAATAGATTGTAGTGCTCCTCTACTAAGTATGACACCCCGGCTGGCACCAAGGTCGTCTGCGTATGATTTGTCACCTCTTTCTTGAATGCACAGGATAGTGAACACGTACGACCGAGCGGCGGGTGACATGGTCGCTTGGAAAAATTAGCCGCTTGCGAGGGTGCAGCCTGCGTTGGGCTGGGTGTTCACCCTTATCATGCCCCACCACCTAGTGTTACCTCCCTTGGCTCGATGCACGAACGATGTCATTGCCATGTCTATACACGAGTCACAGCTGTTTGCCATGATGTCATCACGAATTCGCCGCTGACAAACAGGAATAGCAGATCTTTTGCCGCATGAGTGGAATAGCCCAGTCACATGATACGTGCATCACGGCAAACAGTCGTGGCACGTGGTTTAGGCGAGATTCTGACTAAGAGGCGTGCAGTCATAATTCCACAGATTGTAGCTTCGCACAACTGGCGTGTCAAGTGTCCAAACCTGTGATTCCTCATGTCCTGAGCAATATTACTATCGCATCGACAAGTCATCAGTAGGGTAAAACTAAACTGTCTCAAGATGGGCTAAACCCGTCACACGTTTCCTATTAGTGGGTGAACAATCCAATGATTGGCGAATTCTGCTTTGCAATCATAGGAAGAGCCGACATTGAAGTTTCAAAACGTGACATCGCTATGAATGCTTGGCCGACACAAGCCAGTTATCCCTGTAATAACTTTTCTGACTTCTCTAGCTTAACTCCTAAAGTCAAAATGATGAATCGGCCATGCTTTCATGGTCCATATTCACACTAGAAATCGAGATCAAGCCAACATTTGCCCTTTGGCTCCACGCGAGGTTTCTGACCTCACTGAGCTCGTTATAAGAGGTACCAAACCAGTCAAACTTCCCGCCTGAGAGTGTGTTCAGAGCGGGTCACCTAGGGAAATCAGACGCTCGCTCCCCGCCTCACCGATTACATAAGAAATTATGAAAGTAGTGGTATTTCACTTTCGACATTGCTGCCTCCCACTTACACTACGCCTCTCATGTGTCTTCACAGACATGGACTAGACATGGACTTCTTTCCCCGCTGATTCTGCTAAACCTGTTCCTTTGGCTGTGGTTTCGCTATATAGTAGATAGGGACAGTTAAAGTGGTTGTGGTCCACCCAGCCAAGCCAGGCGATGGCATGGGGAACCCTAGGCAACAGGGGAGAATGAGGGGGCTAGCCAAACCATAAATTACACCTCAGAACCAGCAGGGAGAGAAGACTGCAAAGCAGGCCACAGACCAACATTAAACATTAAACAAACTTAGGAAACCAAAAATGCTGATGACAACACAAGTTAACTCAACGTTTTGGGCTTCTGAGGGATCCCCGACGTTGTGCGTGAAGCCCACAGAACCAAGGCCTAGGGGCAACAAATTAAAAAAAAGTTTATACAAGTAAGCGAGTAAGTCAGCAATGAGGGAAAAAATCAAAAATGCTTTCCAGCAAGACCATTGCTGGCAGCTTTCTTCCAGTACAATATCCATTCCACGGTACCTTGTCAGTTTATTTTGCAGAATATTCTGCAGTTTATTTATGGGTCTTTCGGAATTTGTACTACAGGCTATATGAGTTTTGACCCTCTATTGAGTTGTAGGCCTAGGCATGAATTAGTAACAAACCGAGTGGGAAGAATATTGCAAAGACACCCAACAATGTTTTTTTTTAAAAGGAAAGTAGTCGAATTATCTTCCTTTTCAATTGCGAAGGTTATTTTGGGATGGAGAAAAAGAATATTAATAGAAATCTTCTATATGCCACAACCGACATGAGAACGAGTGTATTTCCGGAACACATCTCTTCATTATGACGTTCGAATGGTTCTCCCACTGACTAGTACTCACTGCCCACTGACTGCCATGGGACATTAGCGGAGCTGTGCAAAAGTAAGGTTGTTGACGAAGGATCCCCCTTTCTATTAACCTTGTTTTCATTTCTTTTTAAGTAAGCTGGAGTTTAATATCCGATTACGGGTAAATAGCTTACCGAAAATTGCTCCCCGGAAAATTGCTCACGGACAATTTCTCGCTATGAAAATTGCTCGCAAGAAAATTGATTTTCGGGAAAATTGCTCGTCCGAAAATTGACCGTGCGGTTAATTGTTCCCACATTTAAAAAAAAATTTAATTTATTTAGGCCTTTTTTTTATCATTTTTGAAACAGGGGGGGGGAGGAGGAGGAATTAGCTTCTTAGTGAACTTTAACACATCCTATACTTGACTGCATGTATGTTAACAGAATTAAGTACAGAACATTTTTACTTGAAAAAAAAAAGTGCGTGTAAGCGTGTACGTCTACTCCTCTTGAACCAAGGCACCTCCAAAGATTGGAGCAGGACCAAATGTAAGTTAATTAAATTGCGCTTCACTTAGGCCTGTTTTTCTCGCTGCAACTTGATTATATGCCACTCAAATACACGAAAAAACTGCAAAAATTACTGTTAAAATAACCTATGACATTATTTTTGTTGTGGAGTCGTGGCTTACCAAAAGAATTACTGACGGTATGCTTGTTGATCAGTACTCCTATTCTGTACTGCGGCGTGATAGGGGTGGCAGGGGGGGGGGGTGGTCTTATTATTTTGCATAGGGTGGATTTACCGCTTGTTCTGGTAAAATCTTCAGAAATTGCGGAATGTCTTGCTGTTTCCTTACCTACGTACCTCACCACCTTCGTCCTGGGCTATCCCCCAAACAGTTATCGGGATTGTGATATCCTAAAAGAGTGCGATATCATTGTGGAGGCAATTAACTCTGGTCATTCAAACATAGTACTGGGAGACTTCAATCTGTCTACTGTTGACTGGAATCGGCATTGCACTGGGGATCACCATCATGCGTATTTTCTGGGCATAATATCGCCCCTTGGCTTAAATCAATTGGTGGAGAAGCCCACAAGGGGGGATAACATTCTTGACTTCATTTTTACAAATGACGTGCGTCTTTTTTACGACCTGTGGGTTGGACTACATTTCGGAAGCAGCGACCAATGTTTGGTTTTTTTTTCAGTAAATTTGTCTTTCACTGGCTTTGAGGGATCACCTTTACAAACCTCTGATCCAGTTAAGGAGAACATCGATTTCGACATTCTAAGGAGTTCTCTTTTACATGTAGATTGGGATGCACTTATTTTTGATGTTCATCCTTCCATGGAGCTGACTTGGTCATGTTTTCAGCAGGTTCTCTCTGGCCACATCGAGCTTAGCCGCGACCGCCCTCGACCACATACCAAGAGGGAAGGTGTTTTACCATGCCACATTGTTAAGCTCGGTAAACTGAAGCTGACATGTTGGCATCGGCTTAAGTCCTGTAGGAACCCGGAAACAGTTTACTGCCTATTGCGATGCTTGCAAAAATTATTCGGACTCAGTTGAAGCATGGCACAAGAACCAGGAGGTGGCTACAATACAAGAGGGCAACCAGCCATCATTATTTAAACTTTATCGGAGGTTAAACTCTAAGATTCGCAAGTTGCCACCCCTTAAATCAGGATCATCTTTCATTACCGATTCCCAAAGAAAGGCACAGCTTCTCTGTGATACCTTTGAATCAAACATTATGCTCGATGATGGTCATCCTCTAAATCCTTGTCACCAGCTTCCGGAACCTTCTATTTCTTGTCCTCAGGCATCCTTTACCGCTGATCTGGTCTTTCGGACTTTAAAAAAACTTAAATCAAGTAAATCTTGCGGTCCTGATGGTTTCTCTGACTTCCTGTTTCGAGAATTGGCGTGGGAGATTTGTGTCCTTCTCTCCAGGCTTTTTTCATGTTCCTACACCGAGGGAAGACTGCCATAGGCTTGGTGCACAGCAAACGTCATTCTTGTTTTTAAGAAGGGCTCTTCCTCTGACCCTCTCAACTATAGGCCAATAGCTCTGACATGTGTTGCATGCGAGGTTATGGAATCCTTGCTAAGAGACATATTGATTCCATTCTTCGAAATGAACAACGTAATTATTCAGGACCAATTCGGTTTGCTCCCATCCAGATCTTCCACCCACCAATTGCTCGCTGTACTTGACAGATGGACCAGTGCCCTTGACGAAGGAGTCCCATGTGCACATGTGAACACAATATTCTTTGATTTTAAAAAAGCCTTTGAATCGGTCATACATCGTAAGTTGCTCCTTAAGATGAATGGCTATGGTATTACTAGGGACCTTAAGTCTTGTCTTGGTGCGTTTTTGGCTACCCTCACTCAGAGGGTAATTGTTGAGAATTTCAGTTTCTTCCTGAGTTTGGGTACCTTGTGGTGTCCCTCAGGGGTCTGTCTTGGGACCTCTACTTTTTTTAATTCAAATCAACGACCTGCAGTTTCCAAACGACGATTGTTTTGGGTTTAAATTCGCTGATGATTTAAAGATTGGAACTAAGTTGCTCTCCGCATCCTGCTTCCCTGCCCTGGAATCCCAGATCGTCCATGTTGCGGAATAGTCCCGGATATAGCAACTCCCACTTTCAGCTCAGAGGTGCTGTATTTTACATGTTGGAAATAAAAATAAATGTAATCGGTATTTTCTTGACCAGATACCACTTCCCTCATCTTCTGAAGTGTGTGATCTTGGTATTTGGTTGGCAATCGTAAATCATCCCTCCATTGCAGGAAAATCTGTGTTTCTGCATATTCTAGATTGGCCATTGTACATCGCTGTTTTATTTCTGGTGATGTCCTAACTAAGGTCTGGGCATTCAAGGTTTTCGTGCGGCCTATCCTGGAATACGTCACCCCGGTTTGGTCGTCTTTCTTGGTTGGAGACATTGATCTCATCGAGAAAACTCAGCGCAGGTTTACGAAAAGCCTGCCAGGATTCAGGAACTTGGAGTATGGTGAGCGCCTGAAAAAAATCAGGCCTGGAGCTGTTGGAACTCCGTAGGTTGAGGTTCGATCTAATTTTAGTATACAAAATCCTTAGAGGACTTATTAAGGTTGACCTCCCCTTTTTTTATCCTTCCCTCCGATCGATGTGGACCCGAGGACATAATTGGAAGCTGGCTTTCCCCATTACACATTTGGACTGTTTTCTCAATCTGAGTTGTCTCTATCCGGAATAGTCTTAGCGAGGAGACTGTGAGTTCTGCTACCCTGTCTGGGTTTTGCCGACTCATCCGCAAGGAACACCTTGACAGGTTCTTGAAGCACCCGGTTTAGTCACTCCAGTAAAAGTTTTTTTTTTTTAACGCTTTGAAGGAATAGTGTTAGTGGGTCCACCCCCTTCTGTCACCCTTCCACGGATGTGGTAAACATTTTATCATTATTATTATTATTATTATTATTATTATAACAAATTATAACTGTTAAAAAAAAGCAACCAAAAAATTACTTTAATTAAAAAAAAATGTGGAGAGCAATTAACTGCATGGTCAATTTTCCGGAGAGCAATTTTCGGCGAGCAATTTACCGGACACGTAATATCCTTCATCTGGTAAGAACTTTTGTCCAGACCTACAGAAAATTGATTATAGACTATTATGAAACAAAGAACACAAGAATATAAAAAACACTGCATTACCTGTGGCGTGTAAACATTGAGGAAAAGGCAGTCTTCTTGTCCAAATGTAGTTCCTTTAGGACCATTCTGTGCACATGGGCTTCCATCTTTAGTTCCATCGAGTGGCTTGCCTTGCCATGGGGCTTTTGGAACAGGAGGCTAAGGAAAGAAGCATAAGACTTAAATGATTAACTATCTGGTGATTCAAATTACTTGGGATACTATGAATGAATGACTGCCCATAACTAACATTTAAAAAAAGCTCTGGATGTTTGATAACGGTATTTGATAGGAATAATAATTATGATGCGTATAATTAGTGTTTCTGAATGAAGTACTCTTTAAGCCTTAACCTTTTTGGTTGGTATCGTTTAGTGTTAAAGAACTGTTCTTAGCTTTTGTTTTGAATTTTTCTTGTATTTGTCATTTTGTCTCAATTTGTGTTAAAATTCATATTTGTCTTTATTGTTATTGACTGTGTAATGGCAGACATCGCGAGGTTTCTTCGTATATGTTAATATGAACATATATATATATGCGAGTCAAAGTCCCTTGCACCCCACCAAAACCCATACCACATTGGAATTACTCGTCTTACTCGTAGGACTTTGTTTTGTTTCCCGGATGGGGAGCCACCCCTAGAGCTTGCAGTGTGGTACCCTGCTCCCATCAACTTCAAGGTATAAAATTTAACTTTGCTCCTCTGAGAAATAGACATTTGGTTCCAATTGGAAAAAATATGCGTATGATCCAGCCAAAGTGGTTGCCGAAAATGGCATTCCAATTGGACAAACGGGAAGCACTTTAGTAGGGATATTTGCGACATGGCATGGACAAACACCCCTACCCCACCCGTCCTGAAGAAAAGTTGCATGAAATCATGAAGAGCAGTAAACCCTCAAGTAAACCTACCCCCGTTCAGGAGCGATTTACTTGAGTGGGAGGTTTACTTGAGTGGGAGTTGTAACGGCAGACGCTATGACGGCTGAGGTGCCTGTAACGCCCCAACATCATTGGTTGACGAGTACTTCTTAGCATCAAGTTTTGGTGGTTATTACGACTTTTTACGTTAATAAGTAAAAATAGACTTGGCTTGGCTTTAGCTTTGGCTTGGCTACAGTCCCGTCATGGGAATGAAGCGTCGGTGTCCTATCTATAGGCCTAACCTTAATGCTACCGGTAATTATTACTGCCATCAACGGTGGAAATTATTTAACTATTTAAACGAACTATAAAGCTAAAATGGGTTACATAATAATTTACACTTAAAACAAAAAATCCACTAGGGAACGAACCTGAAGTTTAAAACTCTTGGTTTTTATTTTAAAACAACAGAAAATGAATATAAAAACACTTTACATTTCAGTTCACTAGTCAGCTTTTAACAAGTTGGAAAAAGCACTTTGCTTGAATTTACATTTTTGAAAATTTACTTTAAACGAGAAGAACGATGTTGATTCTCAAATACACTTAATTTCGATTAGAAAAAGAAGATTTTTTTCCTTGGGTTCCAATCCAGGAATACGCAGCAAGCTGAACCGCGTCCGCTAAGTCGCAACTATATGTGACAACTATTTTTCAAGTAGTCCACAGTTATTTTTCCCCTAATCCACGAAGATCAAACCATCCCTTTGTTTACATTTAAGTTTGTCAAAATGAACAAAGAATGAACTTGGCTTTTTAGAAAGAGATGCCTACTCTTACATTATGGAAGGTGGGGAGCCAGAAATGCCGATGGCTTACCAACCATAAAGACTACAAGCTAGAAGCTAGGTAAGTTAAACTATAAATTTAGAATTGGGGGGGTCCTAAAGATAAATTTTGACGCTAAAGCTAGTAACATACGAACCACTACCATTTTGCCCGGCATGGCAACCACGGCATGACATCTCCACTCCCGACGGCGTGACCCTTCTAGCTTGTGAGATCTGTGAGCTGTGCTGACTGAGCTGTAGAGGGAGGGCAACTGAGGCTTTTTATGCTGGAGCAGCGAATTTTGGTTGCAAAATCGTGGACGCCGAGGAGAGCTACGGGAGTCTGATTGGTGGAGGGCCAGGAGAACAATGGAAAATACGGCAGAGCAAAGGGTTTTGGTGCATAGCCGTTTGAAGGAGTAGGGACATGTAAAGATAGGCCACATTGAGTTTAACGCAAATGAACTTTGGGAAAAGGCCTTTACATTAGCATATGGACTATGTATTGAATATTTACATGAGTGCTTTGTGAAATGGCTCTTGTTACAGCTTAGTAGTTTGGCTTGGGTAATGAATAAATCACTACTATTAAATTTTACAAGCTTTAACTGTAAACTGCAGTGTTATACACCACAACTAGGCTGGGGGGGGGAATGGAGTTTTAATGCACAGGTTGACTTTGTGAACAGATCTTTGCAGGATATATGTTTAATTGAAGGAAAAGATAGTGGTAACATTCGGATGGTCACGGTTGGAGTTTTTGGTAGAGATATAAGGAAAAAATATTTGCATAAAAATTTGTGTCGGGTGATTGCCGATGTCGAATTGGTTCGGACTAATGGCAGCGTTCTGGGGGCAAAAGATTATTAATAAAGTAAAAAATGGATAAATAAACTAGCTTAGTGAATGCTATAACGCATTAGTTAAGTTGGGTGTTTAACTGTTAAGTTAAAAGACAATTTTGGATCTTGGTGTAAATTTTTCATAAGAGTTGCTGCAGACTAATTCAGTAAAAAATATCGCACATAAAATATCTGTATCCACATGTATATGAGATTAAGTACCAATTAAGAAAGCCTTTCCTAATTCACAACTAAGCTAGTGTATATGGGCTTTTTGCCCGAAACGAAATAGCGAAAATAAAATACAAATGTACAACGAGTTTTCAATAGTGCGGCCGGATGTTGAGCGCTGCTATTGGTTTGGAGTGATTTTCAAATTGGTTTAGTCAATCTTCTAGAAGGAATTTTAGAGTTCTGTTTTCCCCAGTCTGTAGCTGGAGAGTGTAGCTATTAAAGGGTTCCAAGTTTGGCCAATTCGGTCCATTATTGACAAAACGGCTAAGGGGAGAAAACCGAGGTCTTTTTGCGTTTTGGCGCTCAAGAGAATAAAAAAGTGTTCGCCGTGAAAACGAGGGTTTTTTGATGGCCTCTCATTACAGAGGTTTACTTGAGTGAGAGGTTTACTTGAGTGGAAGGTTTACTTGAGTAGGAAGTTTACTTGAGTAGGAAGTTTACTTGAGTTGGAGGTTTACTTTACTAGGGGGCATTTGCGATATGACATGGACAAACACCCCTACCCCAAAAAACCCACTTCCCGTGCTCTGGTTTTTGTCGATCTGGAGGAGGGGAAAAGTGATTATTGCTACTTTTTTCCCAATTTCAGCAATCTGGAGGATGGTGGGACAGTGCCTTTTGTTACCATTTTTCATTTTCGTCAATCTGGTGGAGGGTGGGAACATGCTTTTTGCTACATCCTATGAGGTGCATAAATAGACCCTCGAAAAAAAACGCTTCCCCCTTCCTGCGTACGGGATTTTGTTAATCTGGATGAAGGGGGTGAAACCCCTGCTTCTGGCTTCCCGTGCAGGTGTTCATCGATCTGGAGGAGAAGGAAGAGGGGCGGGGCACTATCCACACGTGGGTTTATGTTAATCTGGAGGAGGGAAATATCCCCGCTTCCCACGCTTCATTCATCTGGATGGGAGTGCCCGCTTCCAGCACGTGGGATTTCAATCTGGAGGAGGAGTGGGGGGGGAGGAGGAGGGGTGCTTCCCACACGTGGGATTTTGATGATCTGAAGGAGGGTGGGGAGGGGAGCCCATTTCCCGCGCACGGGAAATTCGTCAATCTAGAGGAGGGTGGGAAAGTACTTTTGTTACCTTTTTGCATCCTGGAAGTGCAGCCATTGCAAAGATGTGTCACCGGGTCGAGGTCAGTGGGGTGAAGGTCACCCTTGGTGGAGGGCCTTTTGCTACCAAAATATGTTCTTTTGCTACCTCAGTATCCTTTTGCTAACTAAAAAATGTCCATTTGCTACATGAGTCCTTTTGTCAGCTAAATGTGTCCACCTCCAAGCGGGGAATGTCAGGTGACCGGAAGTGACGTCATCCGAGAGGCAGTGCAAGTGCTTTCGCGGGAATTCACACTGTAAGAACTCAAAAAAGCTTTCAGACCGAGAAAATGACGAATTGGCAACAGTATGGCGGGTACCAAAATTGGGAGGGGGCTTCCCAAAACTGGAGGGGTCGTGCAAATGCTCTGTGAGCTTTCACATTGTGATAACTCTAAAATACTTCAGAGAGTTACCAAATTACCGAGTAATAGCGAATTACCAACATTATGGGGGTCCCAAAATCGAGGGGAGGGGGCGGATAGTGCAAATGCTTTTTGAACTTTCGCATTTTAAGAGCTCCCAAAAATTTTTGGAGCGTGAAATTGACGAATTAGCAATATTATAGGGGATACCAAAATTGGAAGGGGGTCTCAAAAATCGGTAGTTCGAGTGCTTCGAGAGCATTCGCATTGTATGAACTCTAGATTGCTTCAGAGGTCAGCATTTGCTACCCACGACGAATTCAGTTCTTCAGCATTTTT
>JAHWFP010238934.1:0-12655 GCA_023313725.1 Lithobius niger | reverse complement strand
CCACACATGCTTTTTCTCTTCATAAACCTTTACACACAGCGTCTCGTCTTCAAAGTACAATTTTGCTACTGATCCAAACAGTGCCACATCGATATTTGTCTCATCTTCATTGGGAAATAATTGGTATTGCAATCGATACGTCTGGGTGGGGTTGTGCGGAGGTGCTTTGTCCATAATTGACACATAGTTCTCAGAAACTGACAAACGCAGAGCGAAAGATGCATAAAAATTGATTTCTCTTACGTCATCTTCACCAAATTCACTTGTCGTCGAAGTATCCGTGTCATCCGCCTTAGAAGTTGAAGGTGCCTTCGAGCGTGCTGAACTTCGATTGGTATTCTCCATAGTTAACGACTGAAAACTACTTCCTTCACCAACACAGTAAAGTGCTTTCACCAGCACAGTAAAGTGCCACGAAGGAAGATTTGAAAACCGTACACGTTAGTCAAGCCAACATGCAAGCCTACAATCATTACCGTGGAGTGTTGTCACCGATTTCGCTCAGTTGCTTAGGGTAACAGGAAATCACCCGAGTATTGTAGGAAGTGACGTAAAGATAACGTATTCAACGCAAAGCCAGCTGAAGCAAAAGCTGCAGGAGGTGCGTTTAGTGGCCTAGACGAAGTGTATTCTATACAGCAGCGTCAAGTGACGTCATATTGGCTACGAGACACCATTTGGAGGTAATAGCTACAAGGTACACTACACTAAAATGTAACGGAAAAACAGTACTTCTAGTCAAGACAGTGCTTTGAGAGCGAATTTCATAGGCTTAAAAGAACGTTGTTTTCTCTAACAAGAAAAATCGCGCGTTATAGGCTTAAGAAATCCAGTCTAATAGCATTGGCTTCAATAAAACGATCTTCCTTTCTCCCTCCAGTGCTCCTTGCAGCTAAGCCATTTACTGGCTCCACCATAGAGTTATACACAATAATACAACGTCGTGTCACTGCCCTATTGCATGGTTTGCCCGACTAGCTGGACGGGAACACGAGATGAAATGAACTCTTCGATACAGAATTATAATCAGTTATCAATAAAATTGTTCTGGCATGCGATAATGAGTTTACTAATGATTCAAATTGTAGCTGACTCTTTATTTCACACTTTTTTTTTTTTGGTGTTGGCAGGATTGTTGTGAAGCCTCCTGAATACGAGGTTGTCTCAACACGGCTACAAATGCCAACTAAATATCGAAGGTCAGCTAAAACAGGTGGTTTTGCGGATGGCTGCATCTCCTGTCGCTAACCGCTCAATTATACATAACTAACGAGGTTTCCAAAGCCCGTCAACAGATGATATTCTGTTCGGGGGACGTTGGCTATCGCTAACGAAAATATCGATGGATAAGCCTCTAGTCAACGTTGGTAAAAAAAAAAAAAAAAAAACTTGACTGGAGGATGCGTTGAACGTTTTCACATGAAAAAAGGAAACCAGAAAAAATGAATCGACTGATTGATTGCTTTATTGGGTCTCCGCCCGAAGCCTCATACCCTGCTACACAAAATAAGCCAAATAAAATAAAATAGAATAAGTAAATGAACCCTCAGTAAATGAATCGACGTTCCTATCATGCGTATTGTTTCTTTATTTATGAGCCATCAATTCAATTCCGTTTTTTTTTCACTGAACCCGCTTATTGTTGATGTTATTGCCGTCATAGTCCTTTGATTTAACGAACCGACGAAACCGGTATGGAGCACGGGATAGTGCACCGTGGCACTGCCGTGGAGTCATCATATCTCATCAGGAAAGAGAAGATCAATTATGGTAACCGTCTGTTTGAACAAGTTAAGGGGACTGGATCACTAGCAGTAGCGTGGAAAATTCTTAGTGGATCAGGTGTGAAGGCGTTTCAATGATGGGTTTACGATTTGCATGCTGCTGGTGTCCAGTCACGAATTCTGCATGGTGAATGCATGGCAGATGCCTTCAGTCAGTGGTTTGCGAGTGTTTATGCGCTGCCGAGTGGTTGACTTACCATGGGTTCACTGCGTGCTGTTGACTTACCATGGGTTCACAGTGAGTTTACTGAAGAATTGTCAAAATGTAGTGATGGTAGTGCAGCTGGGATTGATATGCTTTCGTACGGAGACCTGCGTGCGACTTCGAGGAGCGGTAAGGAAGCACTTGTAGCAATTTTTCAGGAACTTTTCGATGCAGGAGATGTTCCTCCTTCGTGGCTTTATTCTTGTGCCTCTCCACAAGCCGGGGAGTGACAGGTGGTGTTTGCTTAACTATCGGCCGATAAAACTCCTGTCATGTGTAAGGAACGTGTATGAGCGAATGTTGGTCAAGAGATTGGAATGGCACCTGGAATATTACGACTGTCTTTCTCCGGCCCAGTTTGGATATAGGGCAGGTCGCCGTGCACAAGATGCGATTCTGTATCTTTTGACTGGAATTCAGGAGGCATGGGCTCACGGAAATGTA
Source organism: Lithobius niger (assembly GCA_023313725.1). Classification (NCBI taxonomy): domain Eukaryota; kingdom Metazoa; phylum Arthropoda; class Chilopoda; order Lithobiomorpha; family Lithobiidae; genus Lithobius; species Lithobius niger. Next base: position 10,222 of record JAHWFP010238934.1, on the reverse strand, counting down.
GCAGTTGCTGTGTTCCTTGGCATCAAGTCCGCCTATGATACTGTCAGGATTGACTGGTTAAAGGCGGCACTTGAAGGTATGGGCATAGGTGAGAGTTTGATAAGCGCTATTGTAGCACTGTTGGGAGAACGACGATTTGTGACACGGATCAATGGTTTCTGGTCATCAGAGGCAGTTTCAGACAGGAGCCTACCCCAGGGCTCCTGTTTGAGCCCATTGTTATTTGCTGCTGCGATTAATGATGTACTCCAGGAGCTGAGCATGTCAGCTAATATTGTTTGTTACACCGATGATGTGGCGATGTGGTTTGTTGGCTCCTCTGTCGTTGATGTGCTACCGCATGTGCAAGCCGTTCTAGATGTTGCTGTTGTCCGCCTAGCATTGAGAGGTTTGCAACTCGCTCCTGCGAAACTGATTTTGTGGTGTTTTCACGAGCGCGTGCAAGGAGCCGTACACAGGCCTTTTTTGTAGTCAATGGTGTTGTCGTACGACAGGTTTCAACGGTCCGTTATCTCGGGGTGGTTTTGGATGAGCGCCTTGAATGGAACAGCCATGTGAGTGCCCTTCGGGAAAAGATACGCGCAAGGATCTCAATTTTGCGAGTATTGGCATGGAGTAAGACTGTTTGCAGGGGTGCTTTGCTGTCGACGTACAGAGGGTTTGCACATGCAGTGCTGGATTATCACCTGCCTTTCTTCAGCACGGTACAGAGAATGTTGCGACACTGCAAGTGGTAGTGAATGAGTGCTTACGGATTGTAATAGGTTGCTTGGTTTCCACCCCAATAGAAGCACTACATGGGTAGAGTGTGGTGAGCCACCATTGTGCTACCGTGCGAAAGAACTGTTGGTGCTTCTCTGCCGTGGCCAGGGAGATCCAGTTGGGAGGATCCTGCGTGATTATGCGAGTTTACATGGCAGGGTGTGTGGCTTGTTAGGTGCTGTAGGACATGGCGTGTTGCTTTTGCAGGAAATGCTGCATCGACGGTTGTGGGACGTCAGACGAGTATGTCTTGTTAGTCCATGGGCATGGTGTCCAGATGTAGAGCAAGTGTTTGCATCATGGCACAGAGAGTGCGAGGTCTATTGCGATGCGTCGTTTCATAAAGACGGGCAGGAAGGTGGTGTGGGAGTGGTGATTCCTTCCCTGAAGTTGTGTGTGAAGCGCCACCTGACTGCTGTTTTGTCTAGTACAGTTTGTGAATTAGTGGGTATGTCAGTAGAATTGGATGGGGTCCTTGACCTGCAGCGTCCATCTTTTGCCATTGTGACTGATTCGTTGGCAGGAGTTAAACTGCTGCAACGAGCTGTGCAGCATCTTGATGTGAGGGATCTTTAGTATTCTCTGTGGTTTGGAAGTTTTGGCAAGCATTACAGACGGGGTGTGTGGCCGTCCGGTGGGTGAAAGGCCACTCCGGTGTATGGGGTAATGAACATGCAGATATGCTGGCCAAAGAGGCAGTCACGGAAGGTGCTGATGAAGTGGATTTGATTTTCTCTGTAGGGTTTAGGCGTCAGGCTGTCCGTGAGTGGTTGTTTCGTGAATGGGCGGCAGGGCGCGTCTGGCAAAGTGTTGTATGCGATTCAGCCTCATTGTGAGCAGCAGACTGCACTTAATCGGTTCCCCGGTTGTAACGCCCGTTTCTTGAGTCGGCTACGCACGGGTCATATGTTGTTGTGTGTGCACCAGTATAGGTTAGGTTGGCTGAGTTTCACATTGTGCCTAGTGTGTGGGATAGAAAATACACTTCACCACTTCCTCTTAGACTGCGCACGTTTTCGTAGGAAGCGTCAGGTGATGGAGAGATGTTCTGCTTCCCATCCGACTATACAGGTGCTTCCGATGAGTGCATCTGGAACTGCTGCCAGGAAGAGGTTACAGGCAGTAGTGGAATATTACGTCCGTGCTAGGGTTAGACTATGATGTAGACATGGTTGTTGTATGGTTGTTTGGCTGTTTGTTCTGGTCGTGCCATTTAGTTTGTTTGGTGTTTCGTTTGTTATTGTTGTGTAGTGGTCAAGAGCATACGAAAGTAGTCATGGCTTAAAGAATTGAATTGTCACTGATGGTTTAGTGGTTTTGTGCTATTGTAGGTGCTGATGGTCAATGTCACTGCTTTGACTGTGTGTGTTGAGTAAGTTGTGCTGAATCTTGTAGATTTACCCTTTGTATCCGGGCGTGTGGCTGTGGGCCGAGGCTCGGTATAATAAATCATATCAAATCAATGTTGGCTACAGCTCCATAATAAATCAATCAATCAATCATTGATCGTCACTGACAGGTTTATGGCAGGTGAATTAACATAGTTGCTTTTGTTTTGTGTTTGGATTGTATTTGAATTGTACTTCAGGGTTTGTATGGGGGCGCATGGCTATGGGCCGAGGCTCCATGAAATAAAATGCAATAAAATCAAAATAAAATCAATCACTCAGGGGGATGGCTCTTTCAGCTTTACTTGTCCACGTCGGATTTCCAAGATGGCGACCCCATTGAGAAAAAGGCGTGTGTCGATTTCGTTGTATTTGCGTGTGTTAATTTCAATATAAGAGGTAAGCAAACCTCGACTCGATTAAACTAAGTCGCGGTATTGCAAATCCAACATTTTTAGTTTGTTCAAGTTTGAAACGGCTGAAATTAACTTCCTAATAATTCGTCGAAATACACATCTTGATCTGATACAAAAATAAAAGCAGACGATGCAACAAGCATAAAGACGGAAGCAGACGACACAGAACACGAATTTTATTACTTGTTATAACCTAAAGCGAAGAATAATTTCACTTGACATATCCGTAACGTAAACAATTTTTTTTTTTGGGGGGGGGGTGATGTTCAAATTTTACGCCTTGCTTTGCACCCCTACTAGAAAACGTGTGACCACCTTATTTTTAAGGTATATTTATTCTTGCTTTAGAGACCAGTCATTATTTATGACCGGGGGGAAGGGGATGAAAATGTGACTCCCAAATTTTTGATGACCCTCCACCAATCAAAATCAAAAAAATAATGTATCCCTTCCCCCCCCCCCCAAAAAAAAAAATCGTGCTTTTCGTAACCTATAGCGACTGTCTGCAGATGATTCCTGTAGCCAAGATTAGTGCTGTAGCCAAATAAAAAAAAATAGCTCTCCACACCGACAGCGTGTCTCGTTTTTAACGAAATGACATGTTGGATTAAATATGTTCTATAAAATGTTCCTTACACCCATCTCTTGTCGAGATTCATACAATAAGTATGATGAACACACTTTTTGCTTGAGGGCCCACATCCGTAACATAGTTAGCACCTGAAAGACCTTAGAAGCCAAGAAATCAGGTGCCAAGGCTTTTCTAAGAAGTTCTTTATAAAAACTATACTTGCAGTAATGGTACAAAACCATGTAAACACTGACATGATGGCGGGAGTGAAGCGTTTATAGAAATTTTGACTGCTGAAAGTGCCATTTTTGAGGTCAGAAAATGACTTTTTCTTCCAGTTGGTAGTCTGTTTTTGACCCCCCCCTTGACTCGGCTCGTTTTGTTAGTTTTTTTTTGGGGGGGGGGGTGGCGAGTAGGGAAGGTGGGGGGGGCTGCCCCTTACTACCCCGCTCCCTCTCTTTGCTCTACTGTTCCACTTCACATTTGCTGTTGCAAGATGAAATAATCCAACTTGATTTTATTTCATTTTTAGCATGTAAAGCAATGAACCACATCACAATGAAGAATAATGTTTCCAATTTGCCAAATTTTGTTTCAAGTTCCAAGTAATTCAGTTATTTCGAAAGCATAAATAAATTTATACTTCATCTTTTAGTAACTCTTTTACACTAACTAACACGTAAACGCGATGACAGGATCCGAATCTGCCAGCGGCGGCGTAAGTTACCTTTGATTTAGGCTGTTGGGGACGCACACCCCTAGTACGAACAAAGTTGTTCTCAAATCGACGGTGGCGCCGGCCTGGCTCCTGGCGGTGGTGATTACCCACGGACAGGCTTTGACGCGAATGTTCCCTCTCTGGTGTAACAATATAATATATCTAACTCTATGCAATCACTGTTGCGTGGTTGCACTGGGGTTGGGAGTGATGGCGGAGTGATGGCGGATGATGTTGATGTTCTCCTGCAGGACCTGTGCATTGCGAAAGTGTTGACGTCAGCCGACATTAACACTGGGATTGTTGATGAAGTCGTATTTGAGAAGGTGATGGAGGAGGCGATGAGACGAAGGATTACGAGGGATTCCGTTACGAGGTTTGGTCTCAGATCAGAGTCTGATGTGGCTGCAGGGAGGCAAGGACAAGATGGCGGGCAATTAGATGGTCCGGCGAAATTGTCGACGGGGAGTGAATTGGACATGGAGAGTGAACGCACGGAGGTTCTTCAAGCTGTACAGAAAATGTTCTCGACAGCAGTTCGAAGTGGGAAAGCGCCAGAGCATTACTCTAACGTGGGTGGCAGTGCTAATGCAGAGGGAGATGACAATCGAAACCACACCCGAAAAATTATGGCACTTAGGAAACTGTATGGCGGAGGATTACTATCGGCTGACATGACCAGGTCTTTAATTTTGATGTGTGATGAAAGAGGGCGACCATACCCTCTGACTCAGATGTACTTGTTCGTGGAAAGTGTTGTGGGTGCAGGAGAAATAGAAGCTATAGGAGTCTTGCGATCTGGTTATGCGTTTGAAGTTGTGTTGGTGTCGCCAGCGGCAAAGAAGAAGCTGTTTGCTGCTAACTTGACTATTAATGGGTGTCCCGTTGAAGTGTATGACCTGCACAATCGTCCGGTACATGCTAGAATTCACTGGCTGCCACATAGCTTTACACCTGCTGATGTAGCGGCGGCAATGAGTGAATTTGCAACTCTGGAGTCTCATGCCTTTGAGCGGTTAGTAGTCAGGGGCTCTGAAGTCTGTGACACTGCGGTGCGGTTGATAACTTTTAAATTGAAGCCATTCAAAACTATTGAAGACGTGCCGGACATTTGTGTCGTAAAGGGTGTGCCGGCGTTAATGGTTGTAGCAGACCGCGCTCCACTCTGCCATAGGTGCTCGCTGCGTGGACATTTCCGCCGCGTTTGCCAGAGCCTTTACTGTGAATCCTGCTCTGTGTACCGTGAACCGCGCAATCTCTGCGCCCACCTGCGTGCGGCACAGGCGGAAGTTGCAAAGGAAGTTGTGAGTGTTACTGCGACGAAGCGAGCAAGTTACCGAGATGGTTCTGTCCCTGGGCAGGGTGTGCAGCAGACAAAGAGTGCAGCAGGGTCTTCAAGTGCATCCGTGCCTGTCCCGAGAGATGCAAGTAGTGTTGTGGCTGTTTCAGGGCTGAGTGCCATGCCGGCCGGGCTCCGCTCTCCTACCGTAGTGGGCTCTAGTCATCCCGTTTCGTCGGCTGTGTTGCAAAGTAATGTTTCCAGTTCGTTGCAGGGCGTAAATAGTGTTGAAGGATGTGAGCCTGCTCGGAAAAAAAAGCGAAGCAATAGGAATCGTCAGAAATCCAGTGTTCCTAGTAGTGATGTGATATCAAGTGTGCCGGGTGATGTTTCACTACAGCGATTGGTGGGTAATGATTTAGGTTGCCAAATTGTGTCTGAAAGTGATGTGTTGTGCGTTGATGCGAGGCAAAATGCGATTCAAGACAGGATTGAAGTTGTCGAGAGTGATGGGATTCAGTCTGTACAGGCTGAAGATCATGATTACTGTGATAATGGTAACGTAAGCATTGAGAGTATGTGTAGTACAGGTCCGATGTCGATTGGTGAAGTGCAACTTAATCAAAATGTTAGTAGTGGAGGAGAAGATGTTAGAGTAAGTGGTGATGGTATTACACATGCTGAGAACTCGACACAAGGGTATGAGGAACGAGTGGGGGAAGGAGATGGGGTAGGTTAGGTTAGGGTTGGAAGGAGTTAATCTAGAGGGAGTTTTGTATTTGAACCTTCGGGCATTCAGTGTACTCTGTGGCCTCCTGGAATGCAAGGGGCATGGTAAATAAATTACAGGAGGTTGAAGAATTATTTCAGCGTGTAGATGTACTTGGTATTCAGGAAACCCATGTTCAAAACTTTGAGGGGGCCGCGGCTCTGCACGCTGATTTTATATCGGGTGGGAAAGGGGTGGGAATTCTTATAAAATGGTCCGTTCCGTATATTTTATGTCCAATGTCGATTCAGTATGTGGGTTTGGATGCTTGCTCAGTGAAGGTGTTTATGATGGCTCAATGGGTGACCATTGCGGTAGTCCATGCAAAAAGTTCCTGTACCACTGACGAATGGGTGGCTTGGTTTGAGCAGTTCACCCCTCCACTCATTGTGGTTGGGGACTTTAATGCCCACCACTATGATTGGGGGTCCGTCCGGGTCGATACGAAGGGGCGGCGCCTGAGTAGCGCTATTGACCGGGTTGGTTTGCGCATTATTCAAGATGGATCACCGATGTTCTCACGGTGGCAGCAGGGGATGGCTCAAGAGTCTGTCTTAGACTTTTTTCTTTGCTCACCTGGTGTAGAGAGTAGCTTCCGTTTTAATGTGTCCGACGACCAGAGGGGCAGTGATCACTTTCCTGTGGTACTGCTGCCTCTGGGGGTTCGTGAGGTTCCACGTCCGCGAACTAGGCCCCGGCCACGGGTCACCAGTGGAATTATGAGTGACTGGACAGCATTGTATGGTGTGACTGGTCAGAGAGAAAGAAATGGTATGGTTGATTTGAAAACTCAACCAGCCTGGTAGACCCATCAGTGTACGCACGCTGTCTCTGACAGGAGGCGGGCTTATCGTCGTTGGAAACGCCACCCGTGCGACGCGACTTGGTACGAGTACTTGGGTACGGCCAGGGAGTCGGCATACCTGATTCGTAAGGAAAAGGAGAAGTACCCTAGCAGGATGTGTGGCCAGGTCTGCTCTGCTGCGTCCCTTTCCTGTGCCTGGCGAGTGGTGAATCAGAGTTCCTCGCGTGTCTCACAGATGTGGGTGTATGACCCGCACAGCCAGTCTGGAACTGTTCTCAGGGGTGAGGCTATGGCAGATGCCTTTTGTGATCGATTTGCCAGTGTGTATGCCCTCCCAGCTGGCTTGTCTCCTCCAGAGCCTGCGGGGAACCCTATCGATGGTTCTCCGTCGGATCTACCGTGGGACGTGTCTGAGTTTGTATCTGCTCTAGCCAGGTGTCGTGATGATGGTGCTCCGGGGATTGATGGCATTTCCTATAGGAGTGTCCGAGGTCTCGGGCATTCGGCTATCAAGGAGTGTGTTGCCCTCCTGCAGGCCATTTTTAATGGCGCTCCAGTTCCTAGGGCATGGCTATTTACCATCATTGTACCTGTCCACAAACCAGGGTCAGTGCGGTCTCAGGTGACCAACTACCGGCCTATCTCATTGCTATCCAATTTGCGGAAGGTGTATGAGAGGATGATTGTGAGGCGCCTGGAGTCTCACCTAGAATACTATGCATCCCTGGCACCCATTCAATTTGGGTATCGGGCAGGGCGAAATGCGCAAGATGCAGTTATGTACCTGTTGTCAGGCATTTATGAATCGTGGATACAGGGGCATGCAGTGGTAGCGGTGTTTCTAGATATTAAGGCCGCCTACGATACAGTCGGGGTGGGATGGGTAAAATGCAGTCTGATTGGCATGGGAGTTGGTCAAGGTTTGGTTAGTGCGATTTGTGCACTGCTTGGGGAACGTCAGTATGCAACGCGGGTAGGTGGCTTCTGGTCTGCAACAAAGAGCTCAGACCGGGGACTCCCGCAAGGAAGTTGTCTCAGTCCACTCCTGTTTGCGGTGGCCATCAATGATGTCCTGGTGGAGATTGGGAAGGAGAACAACATCGTCTGCTATGCAGATGATGTTGCATTGTGGTTTGCGGGGCCAGACCCAGAAGTATGCTGTCGGAGCGCAGAGAGAGTTGTGGCACGTATTTCGACTCTTCTTGGGGATAGGGGTCTGCTACTGGCTCAGGCCAAAACGGAGCTTGTAGTCTTCAGCAGGTCGCGTAGTAGGCGTGCGGTCCCTCTTGAAATACGAGTAGGCGAGGCCGTTGTCACTCAGGTGTCTGCTGTGAAGTATCTTGGAGTATTCCTCGATGAACGTCTGGAGTGGGACCGACACACGTCGTTCCTGCGTGAGCGGGTTAGGTCCCGGTCTGCCGTCCTCAAGAGGCTGTCCAGAATGGATGGAGTGAAGCGAGGACCGCTACTGGCGGTTTACAGAGCTTTCGTGAGAGCGGTTCTGGACTACCATCTCCCATTTCTGTGCCGGGTCCGGAGGCACATGGGAACACTTCAGACTGTTGTAAATGACTGTTTGCGTATGGTCACAGGGTGTTTGGTATCGACGTCGGTTGAAGCTCTCTGGGTCGAATCCTGCGAACCGCCTCTTCACATCAGAGCAGTTGAGCTCCTGTGTCTGTTAGGGATGCGCAATGTGAGCCGTGGGGAGGGGGATAGTGTTGGAAGGATTTTGGCGGATTATTGTGCCCTCCGTCCTTCTGTTCTTGAAGCTCTGGGTCCTCTTGGTTGTACTGCAGCGTGGTTACAGAGAGTTTCTTTTATTGCCCCACTGCGGGTTACTCGGATTGTTCCTTTTGCCCCATGGGCGTGGTGCCCAGGCTTGGTTGACATTTTTACAGAGCAGAGCAGAGACTGTGATGTCTTCTGTGATGCCTCGTTTTACCCGGAAGCTCTGACTGGTGGTGTGGGAGTGGTTATCCCAGCTCTGAAATTATGTGTTGGGCGCAAGTTGCAGTCGGTGTCGTCTAGCACCATGTGTGAATTGTGTGCTATTTCTGTAGCCCTGGATGTTGCGCTTGATATGGACCTTCCATCATTTGTGGTTCATACTGACTCGCAGTCTGCTTTAACCATTCTACGGCGGGCTATAGAGTCTCTGGACTTCACTGACCCTATAGTCTATGAGGTGTGTCGAAAATTTGGTGCAGCCTCTGCGTGTGGCCAGGTCAGTCTGTACTGGGTGAAGGGCCATGCTGATGTCATTGGGAACATCCAGGCCGATGCAGTAGCTAGAGCTGCTGTCACTGTGAGTGAGGAAGTCATCTCACCAGTTTCTCTCCCAGTGTCTAGACGACCTTCGCTTCGAGCTTGGTGTCGTGCGGCTTGGCAAAGGGAATGGAATGCTGCCACCACTGGTCGCACTCTGCACCGGATTCAGCCAGATTGCCCACTTGTTTCACCCCTGGATGGCCTCCCAGTCTGGGTTGGCAGAACGGTCTCTCGTCTCCGTACGGGTCACTCCCTGCTTGCTGGTCATCAACACAGATTAGGCTGGGCTGCAACTCCGGCGTGCAGGAACTGTGGCATGGATCAGACCCCTGAACACCTCCTCTTTGAATGTAAACCCTTACTGCTGTTAAGGCGAAGGGTATTGTGCTCCATATGGACTGCGCGGGACATTGGCAGTCTTCTGTCTCTTAAGCCGGGTCCTGGTACTTGCAGTCGGCTGCGGTCAGTGGCGGCGTTTGTCAAAAAATCAGGCTGCAGGGTGTAGTCTAGGTTCTTTCTCCTTCTCCATCTCGTTCCTCAGCTGTGTAGTTTTCGGGTTGATGTATATGCTGTGAAGTAGTATGTGTTAGCAGGTAGTACATGTGTACGGTAGTTACCAGGTATTTGTACTAGGGTAGGGGCGCATGGCTGCGGGCCACAGCTCCTTGAATAAAATCAAATCAAATGGGGTTGGGAGTCATTGGCTAGAGTTCCGTAATAAATCAGTCAGTCGTCATTGACAGGGTATGTTCGGCCCGAATTTCACCAGACAGGAGACGAGATTCATTGTTATCTAGTGAGGGTGTTGCGCTGATGGAGTCCATCTTCAGTGAGGGCTTGGTTCCAGAATCATGGCTGTACACCATCACTGTCTCTGTTTACAAGCCGAGGACAGTGCGGTCTGACATGTCTAACTATCGCCCGATCTCACTCTTGTCCAATCTTCGAAAAGTTTAAGAGTGGATGCTCATTAGAAGATTTGAACGACATCTTGAATATTATAATTGTCTCGCTCCGACCCAGTTTGGGCACAGAGCTGAGGAATGCGCAGGATGCCACTATGTTCCTACTATCCGGAATTTATGAGGTATGGGCACATGGCCTCACAGTTGTGGCAGTATTTTTAGATATTAAAGCTGCATATGATACGATCGGAGTTGACTGGGTCCGGTGCAGCCTAGTGAGTATGAGAGTTGCAGCTGGCTCGTAGATGCTGTTTGCGCCCTTCAGAACGAGCGCAAGT